>JABCKM010029949.1:0-11592 GCA_018221805.1 Rugosomyces carneus | reverse complement strand
GGCCCTTTAGAATATAGATCCCAGGTAATCTCTAGAAATCGATAAAGTTGGGGCTTGGACCATTTACAGTCGTGTCAACGTAGTACAATAAATGCAGAAAGAAATATGATTCATATTTATTTCTGGCTTCTTATTACCTTGCTTGCCAAGGTTTATCTGTACCCCCATAATGCGTTGCATTTTTTGTAGTATGGTCACGTGTACTTGTCTTATGTAAGGTATAGATGTAATCGTGTTGTAATGGTGGTGTGAATTCCCAGCTCTGGCTTCGAGCGACTCTTACACCGGGCAAGTGGAATGTTATAGTCAATCTTTGCTAATATCTATCTTCCTCCACCATGTTTTTGTATTTCTGTTCATCTCCTCCAGCCTATCATCTTCTGCTAGAAGTTTGGGATCATGGGAGGCTTTGAATATCGCATCATCAAAATCTCGAAGAAGCCTTATTGTTTCACGACCGGAGCTCCTCGAAAGCGCAACATACAAGTTGAACAGGCTCATGCCTCCAGTAGGTGGAGTAGCAATGTCAACAAGCATGAAAGGAATGGTTTGCCCTTGTGATCGGTAATCGGTAAATGCATATGCTGGTGTCATTGGGAACTGTTGGCGTTTGACGATACGCTTTTGCTGCTTTCCATCAATAGTAACTGTGATTGGAAATTGCTTGACAATGGGTTCCACTGGAATAACACAAGGTTCGAGTCCTTCCAATTGTCCTACGCGTGTTCTATCAAGTCTGACCAAAATATAGGCCGGGGTATGTTTTAGTTCGACCGTGGTCAAGTCCTTAGGCAAGGGTGGTTCCTCGGGGTGAAGTACAATATCAACAATTGTGCCACGCGCTCCATTGGTTATATCAAGGTCCGTTTCCACATTTTGCGTAACCATTACCTTCATTCCAACTGCCAGCTGGATCATTTCTGAAAGAGTGTCTCTTTTCTGTCTTTTACCTTCTCCTTTCCCTCGCAGTGCAACTGCGAGTCGCTCCCCGATCTCAAGCGGTCGTTCCCGTATTGTGTCGTTGGCTTTGCATGTGAGTACCCTTTGTTCAGTTGATTTACAATGTTTTTCCGTAGCTGATAGGTTCCACTCTGTTCTGACAGCATGCCGAGGGGTTACAAGGCAGACTCCGCTCCATGGCTCACTTGAAAAGTCGGTTGGGGGGCATTTAGGATTCGTGATGAGTAACTGACGCAGCATTGGCAGGTCATTCTACTGAACAACCCCTTTCCGGAGGCGCTGAAGGAAGTCTCGCCATACAATGTCGGTCACTCGGACTTGTTCATTTAGGACAACTACTGTCTGGAACTCCTCGTAGATCCTTCGTCTGATTGTCATATCATCGTTGTTGGTAGATTGTAATGGGAAATATAGAGTGTCTTTCTTTGAGCCGGCGACTGGTGGAAACTGATGAAGGTCACCACAGAGTATGACACTAATGCCCCCGAATGCTGAATCCAATAAATGGTGAGTATTTGGGTCACTGTTTGCTTCTCGTGCCTTCCCAATACTGATGTTTCGTGATAGCTTTGCAAGAAATGATTTAGATATCATAGAAAATTCGTCGATGATGAGATATTCGTAAAACTTCCAAAACGTCTGTAGCTTTTCTTTTGTCCGAGCGCTCAGAGGTTGACCATTTCGGTTAATCATTCCAATCTTATGTGTTGTTTTGCCATCGATGAGTGATGCCGCAACCCCTGTGTATGCTGACTTGAGGAGCATAAAACTTGCCTTGCGATGGGCAAATGCTTGCGTAATTGTTTGGATAACCTTCGATTTACCTGTACCACCTTCCCCATGCAAAATCATTCGAAGTGGAGGTGGGCGAGCACCAGAAAGAGTTTGGTCCAAGTGCCAAACAACAATATCATAGGCTCGACGCTGGTCAACTTTAAGTTGGGAGACGTCTGCAGGAGGAATCGAGTTTTCTGCCATTTCTGAGAGTTGATTTGGAGAAGTTATAGTGGTAATGTCAGGATGGTAGTAAATTATATCCCCTTTGTCTGCAAGATGCTCGTCTTCTTCGTAAATGGCTGTGATATCTGGCTTGTTAGAACCACATAGGGAAATGTCAGCACCAGCATTCTGCTGGTTTAGACTAGTGTCCATCTGAGCTTTCCAGGCTAGAAGTCGTTGAAAGCTTTCTCCGGTTGCATTCGCGACACAATGCTTAGATTCGTCCAATACCCATGGAGTTACATCGCAATCTTCAAAGATGTGGGATTGTCTGGCCACCTGAACAGCATGTCGACCATGATTTACTTCGCCCCATGGAGTGAGTGAAGCGATAAGTGCCTGAAGGTCTTCTTCCGTAAGTGAACAAGTGATCAAATTTTCACCAAACGGCACATCCTCCCCAAGATCAAGGCTGTCGATTAAATTTGACCCATGAGATTCTTCGGGAACAGTATCATTATGATTGATGAACTGTGTGATATCGGGGTTAGCTTGGTCGCGCTTGATAGCAGATCTGCATTCATGGTGGTATTGGATGCCAGAGAGTACACGATGGATGTTACTTGGGGATTGAGCAAAGAACTGGCTAAATGCTCCATCCCACGTCTCGGTTGCCAGCTTAAGGTCTGTCTTGATACACCGCCAAGGCTTAAGAAGTACCAACATACATGCGCAATAGAACTCTCGTATCTCTGTATCATCACGGCGGGGAAAATAGGGACCGATAAAGTTTGGAAGATTTGTGTGGCCACGACTTCTGATGATATGCTGCTTGGTTTTGAAATGCGGGTGTTCAGGGAGGTATTGAATCCGAGAATTTCTTGGTCGGCCTTTCTGCGGATGCCTCAGGTCTGAGTCGCTAGTTGTATTTTCAGGAAGACTGTCGGTTCTAGATTTTGACGAGATCGTATAATCGACCTCATAGGTGTTGACAAAAAATTGCAGCATGTTGTATTGAGCAAGCTCATTGCCACGTAGTGTATAGTCGACAACTTGACATTTTTTCAATAGACGACCAGTTGAATCACCTTCAAGTACAATAATTTCATCTCCTGGCTGTGAAACACAGGAATTAATGATTGTTTTAGTAGCTTATGATAACAGTTACATACTTCTATTATCTCGTCTTGTGCTGGTGTGTCTTTATCTAGTTGTGATGTAGGCGTAGTCGTCGGTTGAGGCCTGCCAATTATATTAGTTTTAAGAGTAAATTTAGCAAGTTCATTTCGTACCTAGCTGTGTTTGGCGAGAGTTCTGGGAACTCCCTCAGTAGTGTGCTTAGGAACGAAGACCAGAATATCGGTGAGTAGTGATGAGAACAATATATGTCACCCCAACCCATAAGATACGATATAACCATAACAGCGGCTAGTTCTTGCTCACGATTGAGAGTATGCAACATTTGGAAAATGAGTAGTCGTTGATCGTCACGTAATGAGGCTGTATTAGAGCTATGCTGCTCATGATATGCGTAGCCATCCGCGAGAAGGGCTGAAGTGTTGTGGTTCTTTTTCTGTCCCTTTGCTGCATAGGTTAAGATGTATTTGCTGACATTAACAGTATCACGACCATTTGTGAGAAGCTTGATGTCATTGTTGCACCGCCCATAAGTTAGGATCGACGGGTTCCAGTTGTTCATAAATGGATAAAGCCGCTTAGGTCCCCAGCTGCCATCGTCATGTGAAAACTCCTCTGGAGAGCATGGAAAAGGTGCGCGTCGCTTGCATTTGGGTTGCCCTTGCTTGTTGTAAACAATACAACACCGAAGTTCACATGTGTGAACTTGTTTAGCACGAGCAATTCGAAGCTCATATTGTTCAATCTTTTCCTCAAAGGCATCGTCGTCTGGATGAGGGGGTTGCGAATAGGCAATATCAACTTCGTTGGGTATACGTTTGACATCCTCGGCTGTCTCGAGTCCTGGTATATATGCCCGAATGTTGGCTTTGATAAAAGCACAGATGCGCTTGCGGAACTCTTCGCTTTTTAAAAGCTCCAGTGTTTTGTCAGATGTTGGCGTGTGTTTTAGCCAGATGATCATATGAAGGTGGAGGCTACCGCGGCCTTGTGATTCGACCACTCCAAAGTATGCGGCAACTTGGCCGTAGATACCCATTCCAGAGTGGACATGGTAGGGCGTCACTTCAACTCTATAAAGAGTTGTTAGAATTGTTCTGATAAGAAAATGGAAGAATTTAGCAGCAGCATATGGATCATTGGCAACATTTTGAGCACGCTTGCTCTTGTCTGGTCCAGTCAAAGCTAACAATTTATCCATATCTATGTTCTCGCCAACAAAGACCTGTACTATCGGATCATGAAGATCACATGGATTAATCGTCGTCCAGAGGGTAGGTGGGCCTAGATAAATAGATGTTGATCTCATCTTGGGGCGAAGTTGATAGCGAGATTGATCTGAGCCTGTTACACGTCCTCCTGCAGTATGAATGTGCTTGAAAAGTAGCTGGACAGCTGGATCAGAGATAGGTAAATTCTTCTTTTCTTCAGCACAGGCCTGTGCTAACATAGCAGAAGTGATTGCGGAAAGTGTGTGAGCATCCGCATCAAAATCCTTCCTCTTCATCTGAATCCGGGCAGATCGTAGTGCTTCACGGCGCTGTTGGATACCAAAAGCAAAAAAAGGGAATGTTTCATGCTTTCGGAACCGCCGGTCATGATACTGTAGAGCCCACTTAACATGCTCTCTGAAAGAAAGCTCATTTGGCTGGTCTGCTTCAACTCCGCCCATTCCGAAGGGAAAGAGACATGGGAATGCGCGTTCAAAGATGTTAGGCCGATCAAGGTCAAGTTTCCTAAGTAACGTGTCTTTTTCTAGTGGTCGCCCAAAATCGTTAACTGGTGTTCGTCCATGGCGGATGGCATATAAGCCTTCTTTTCCATCTTTCCACATGTTCTGAAGACCCCAATTCATCAGCTCATTGGCTGTCACTTTTGATAGATCAGTGTCCATTGCGCCAGATATGTTCCATGGTATAACATCAGGTGATTCATTGTTGTCAGGAGTTAAGTCTGTTGATGTGCACATGTAAGCGACTAACACCCAAACCGGACGACAAAATCTTACCTGTCTCCTCTGATGGCACGTATCCATCACATTCCTGGTCAACCACTCCTACATCATCAGACTGGTGTACAACATCGGTTATTTCTTGAGGTATGTCCTCCTCGGGCAACGATTGTAGCCTCTCCTGCATCAGGAAACCATACATGCTCTTAAAATCCCTTGAAACCTCTTAAAATCCCTTTTTCCAAGAGCATTTCCAAGAGCTGTGCTCTTGAAATAAGTCGACATTCTTGGCATTTATCTTGGTAAATAGTGAAAATGTTCTTAGTTTCTCTTGGGAAACAATGTTTTCTTGCAGCCTTTACATACAGGTTGTTACAATATATTTCAAGATGATGTTGACCTTGCAAGAGCACTAAGAGATGGGCAAGAAGGACAGCCAAGGCCATCTCAGAGGTATTCAAAACCAAGACATAGCACAAGAGAGTCAAGAGCCAGAATGTGTTCCAAGAGCACTATGATTCATTTAAGAGCAACTTAAGGAAGCCAGCGCAATTGAGCAGGTTAAGAAAAAGCATATATTTGATCAAAAACAATGATATAAAACCCTAAAATACACAGCGGCAGGGGGATGATGCAGAGGAGGGAAAGGAACAGGAGTATACTGTGGTTAATGAAGGAAACAGAGGCAGGATAGGCTGCCGCACCATGCCCACCAATGCTACTGCTCACCAAAAGCCTACTGCTGCAGATGCCCAGCCAACTTATCTGCAATGGTATCTATAGTTGATCAGCCAGACATGGGGACCCACTTTCCGCCCCCTGATATCATTGTCCAGGATATACTATTGTCAGTAGGAGGAAACATAGTCGAGGGCAGCCTGAGAAAGGGATTCTATGAAATGTTCACCATGAGAAGAAGGGGGAAGGGGGACTGGATGGTACTTACACAAGATGCTGAAGGACAATAGCTTCATGTACAAGCATTGCTTGACTAGAGGGCAGGTCACAGGCGGGTAGCCTTGAGGCAACGGCTAGAATGTGTTGTAAATGGAAAAATGGGGCAGGCGCGGACCGTAAAAGGATTATACGGTGGAATACGTACATGAAGCAACAGCCAGGAGGCGCCGAGGGAGCAGTAATGGTGTATCTTCTACTATGTTGCTGAGAAAGAAATACAAATTAGCACGATATGAACAGAGATAGAAAACGGTACTCACAAGGGGTTGTTGGTAGGCCTAACCCTCTAGAAGACTTGTGTCCAAGGAAACAACAACATCGCCTCGCCGAAACTGAAGGTACGGGATAACTACAATGGCGTTCGTAATATAGTTGGGGCAATGGGCATGTCTTGACGGTTACTGTGAGAGGAAAAGAGGGCAAAGGCGCCGAAGATTTGGAAGCATGAAGTTCAACCAAGCACGTGACACGTGCTTGTCTGAATTTCGCTAAGTCCCATCCTGGTTTTTCAATAGCTTGATCTCATCCTCCCTGCCTTCAACCTCCTGAGCCGACACATTCCTCAAGCACTCACTTGAATTACCTTCTCCACACACCCACCGGACGTCTATGCACTATACCGACCTCCCCTTCCTCCTACAATCAATATCTCGCGCTCATCCTCGTCCTCTGCCGCCATTTAGTTTCAACTGCTATGCCCATATTCATCCCCCCAAACGATCCTTTCATAATTAAAGTCCTACCTAGAGGCAAAACAACTGCATTGCCACCAACTAACCGGATGCGTGTAGGGCTCATAGGCTGGTTAGGGTGGAGAGACAGCAGATGAAGGAGGGCTCTAGTTCCATCCCTTTGACTACCGGAACACTACTCCCTCCACCATTTTTACTCTCACTGTGGCCCTCACCCTTCCCTTGTCTAAATCCGAATCCCCATGCCGTCTCTCCGATCACAACGCTCCTAGGACTATACACCGACATTCGAGTTCTTGTTCATCAACGGAGACCAAATTCTCGTGGTGGTGGAGGAACATTTGAGGCAGCTCCATCTGAGTTTGGATCAAGGACAAGAATGACGCTAAAGACGATGAAGATGAGAGTGAGGAGTGCGACGCTTGTCCTTGAGCAAGTTTTTAGGCCCCGGTTGGTGAGTTCAATATCAACCTTTAACTAACTGTTGCCTTCTTCTTAGTCCAGCAGGAATGTATTCCTCAAGTCGTCCCTACTTTTTCCAGCATAATCTAAACATTGAAAACCAGTTGTGTCCGTTCTGGCGGCACTCCAGTAACTTGAGCCCTGAGAAGCGTCCACCATCGGCCCGTCGTCCTCTGCCGCACGCATGAGCTTGCATCCCAAATCAAGAATTGATACACACATACTCGACTGATGGAACGCTCTTACTCAAGGGTGTTAGGCGAAGCGTTTTGTCCTAGACAGGTGTAATTGGGTGTTTGGGCAGCTCAACTGTGCATTTTCTTTTGTGCGGCGGTAGGTGTCTAGTGCTGTCGTGGGTTTTTGTGTGGTTTTGCCACTATGGTACTGATAATCTGGACACTATTTATGCTGGTAATAGTCTTGCTTCAAGGGGTTTCCAAGAGCGGATCTCGTCTTGAGGTATATACTTAAGAAATTTAAGATGTTCAAAGCCATTCTAAGAGTCACGGCGGGGCATTCTCCAAGAGAAAACCAAGAGAAAATGTCGACTTGGAGCTCTTAGGCCTCTTAGAGCTCTTAGAGTGCCCTAAGAGTTTTACAGAGACTTAAGAACTTTTTAAGAAAATCTAAGAATGTGTACGGTTTCCTGATGTGATTGATCTCGATGTTGCCGTAGTATTTGCTATTGTTCTCTTTCAACCAGGTCAAGGCTCCTGCAACGTTACTCCTTCACACTCGAAAAGTATTCCAGAGGCTTGCTTTTGGTAGGGTTCCAACTCCGATGAAAGTAATAGTGATAATAGATGCTAGGATTGCAGGTGGTCGAGGCATAAGACTACCCTCCAGCACGGATCCAACAGCACTGGTGTTGAGTTTGTATGAGCTAACGTTTCCTCGCATTCCCCGTTGCAAGTTGGAGTGGTCCTGATGACCGGCGATCTTCTTAGGGAAAAGCTTGAAAGTATAGACACGTGGATAGACATGAGCTATGAGGAGCTGCTTGGCGAAGGTGAGTACTTGAAGTTGCCATGGGACTCGACCAATCCAAAGGTTATTTGCCAGGGAAAGGCGTGGAGGCTTGTTATCTGCCTTCTGTAGGTCTTTTAAGCATGAAGAGCATATGCGAACTTTGACCGCTTCTCCTTGCCTTAGCAGTCCTTCTGGCTCTAGCAGCATTCCATTATACAGGTCATGGTGGGCATGTGTGGTAGTAGGTGCTAAGCACGCGGCATTGGGTATGCTCTCTAAATCAAGAGTAACTGGCTTGTCGTGCAGGACACTGATTTCTCGAGCACAGACACCACATATCTTTGCTTCCAAAGCGGCATTCGAGGTTGCACCATGGAAGCGGCGGTAGCAATCCTTCAAGTCCTCCTCTGTTGGCAATGTCAAGAACCTATCAATATCGTGGGGTTGCTCAAAAGCAATATAACCGTTGTCCTATGGGTCTCTGTTCATAGGCTCTATCCGCCTTGCTACACGCCGAACCTTCTCGACATCTTCTCGTTTCCGTTTTTTGGTAAGCGAGGCTGCTGTTTTATTCTCTTTCGTATGCTGAGCAAATTCTTCAAGGAGCGAAAGCTGTTCAGCACCCATAGAAGACAGAATATATGCAATAAGCTCCTTCTTATTCCTCTGAAGCTTCGACGAAATTGGCAGGACACCTTTAACATGGTCAAGAAGTTCACGAACAGTCAGCGATGAGATAGCTTCTTGTGCTGTGTCCTGAGTGGTGGACTTGGATGGAGGAATATCCATATGTAAGGTGGGAGATATTTCGAGAACCGAATACGACTATGCTTATTCTCACCTAGTCTTGGCATATGGCGCCAATAATTTCTCAAAGTCATGCCACCGCTAGATGGGCTGCGCACGGACCATTTGGTGGGATATATAAAGGGTGGATTTTGCGAAACATTTCTCTATCTCCAACCAACACCTTCCTTACTCTTATTTCCAACTTACGCTTACTCTTTATTCGCTCTCTAATCTTTTTACTATGGTTAATCGTGGTCTTTTCACACCCCCGACAACTCCTACTAATAAACCTATCATTGACCTCAAAACAAAGTTGCGCAAGGTTCACGAACGTTTAGTCGAGTCTGGAACCTACTTGGGCACCAACGCGATCCGTCAAAATGTTCAATGGACTCGTATTGGCAAAGCCAAAAAGCTTGTCATTGCGCCTTTGACTGAGTTACCACCCACTGATCCTCTGGCTCCAACAAAGCCAACTTCTCCCTTTCCATTACCCAGCTCCTCTTCTGAAGTCGAACATTCATCTGAGCCTCCCATTCCATTCGACAACTCAGATTCTACCTCAACCACCTCAGACAATGAGCCTCCTGAACCTGCTGTACTCTCTGCCGTTGTTAAGATCAACCAAGATGATTTTTACATTTCTGCTGATGGTGGCTACAAAGGACCTAGTAGATTTGTCAAATCCTTAGCCCAAGTTAAACCATCATGCACCGGTAGTGCTCCTGGAGCATATCCCTTCGAAGATGACTATGCTACTGTTATCAACAATCTCAGATTTGTCTTTAGTGAGGCAGCCACTCCAGGTTATACCCAAAAAGGTGTTGTTTTTGGTTCAGGTGAAGATGCGCGCATCAAAGTTCGCCACGTTCTATTTGAAGTATGTTTATATATATTCTAAAACTTAACTTACTCACCTCTTGTTCCTTTAGCACAAAGAGGATAGTCACGACGGAGTGGTAGATGATGATGGAGATGATACTGATAATCCAGAATCAAAGCCAGCAAATGGCAAGTATATTTCTCAGATTATTAATAACCACCACTCATACTATTTCAGATTTTCGACTCATCCAAAACTGGCCAGTTCGCTCGGAGGCAGCTATTGAAGAATTAGCAGCCATGGTAGAAACCCACACTGTGAATCCATTTCCAGTGTATGATATGCATGGTTACTTGATTGATCCAAGCTTCTACTTCAACCGCCTTGTTGGAGCTTTCGTCGAGATGAATTTTGAATTAACTCATTGGTCACTCAAGGGGCAAGGTGATGGTGACTCATGTGACGTGTTTGTTGCAGATATGATTAGTATCCGTGTGCTGATCCCACCCAAGCCAACTTGTGTCACTCCTCGGAAGCGTAAGGTTTTTGATAAATTAGATCCTTTTGCTTCTCCCTTACCTCGTAAAAAGGCCAGAATCATGACCTTGTGATTCTATGCCTGTGGTGCAAGTTGTGCTGTGTACATACAAATTAATTGTTTACAACTATCCCTTTAATTACTAACTACTTTTACAATAGTTTTTTTAATGTTAAACTTTACCGCTTGGAGAATTCACATTATATGAGACTTGTCACATTTAAATTGACTAAAATAATAACTGCTTACGCATTTGCAAGCAAGGTTCAGCCGACGCACGTTGGCCATTCCCAAGTAGAGATATGCATTGAAAATCTTCACGTATTTCTGTCCGAAATATTCTTGCAATACTAAAAGTATTTCTCACAATATTTCTCAAGATATTTTATCTGTTTTTCTACTCAAAACACGAATTAAAATCAGACGACATGTTTCAGAGGCCTGTATTTCTATGGGAAATATTGATGGGCGCCAGCAGTGCAGACTGTTCGGAGCTGCCAGAAATCTCTCACTTCTACAACTGAGAATGTTTTAAACAAACCAAAACCACTACAATTCTCGCAGCACCCGCTACTTCTGATTCTTCTTTCTAGTGCCATGCATTGGCTTATCCTGCTATCGGTCGTTGGTTTTGGTTCGTATCTCCAGTTGCTTGCCGCAACAGGTAAAGGTTGATACCGCGTATACAGCTTTTGCCCAAATTGCTATGCCATATACCGACCCCGAAAATGGAATCACCTTTTGGGGTATTGTCGAACGTTCGACCTCTGTCACTTATGGCTTTGTCTTCCCTCATTTGGCAACATCTGGTAGCCCCCAGCAGAATGAGTTCATTGGTGAAGTTATTGCACCTATCGTCACGAAATATTCTGCCGTCTCTCTCATGGGAACGATGTTGCACTGTCCTCTACTTGTAGCATGGCCGCACGCTAATTCAATCGTGAGCACTGTGAGGTGCACTACGTAAGTCGAGTGGGCTCTCTTCCTAGACCTTCGGAACGTTCTCACCTATGGACACAGAGAATATGTTACACCACCGGAAGAATAACTTACGCGGGCACCAGTTCGCTCCCCATCGGTTCGCTTAGCCTTCCAGCGTGGGCTTAGTCTTTGAGTGCTGTCGTTGACCCGTCCAGTTCTAAAAGCCCCCTTGTGATGCATAATGGCAGTAAGCCGAGATAATAAGATCTGTGTCCCTGATGCCAATGTCTTCTTTGATTAGTCGGTTTCTTTGGCATGGATTTCTCCTCGGCACATGTATCGCAAAGCCTATATGATAAATGGAAGAGTGGTGTGTACAGGGACTTCAGTTGGTAGGATAATCCTACATTACTATTCTAATACAAATAGGATTGATCCTAGAGAAATGGATAGT
>JABCKM010029947.1:0-11668 GCA_018221805.1 Rugosomyces carneus | reverse complement strand
AGTGCCTGGGCTGGCCCAGGTCCATTTTGTCCATTTGAGGTGGGTGGGGTGGGGTGGTGAGGGGGGTGAGGGGGGTGAGGGGGGTGAGAGGTGAGGGTGAAGGGTGAGGGGCTGAGAGGCTAAGGGGGGAGTGGGGTGGGGGATCACCTAATGCCCAGGCTGGCCTGGGTCTATTTTGTCCGTTTGAGGTGGGTGGGTGGTGAGGAGGGTTGAGGAGGGGTGAGGAGGGGTGAGGGGAGTGCCAGTGGGTGAGGAGGAGTGAGGGGGGTGAGGAAGGGTAAGGGGTGAGGGAGGTAAGGGGGGTGGGTAAGAGGTGAGGGGGGTGGATAAGGGGGTGAGGGGGGTGGGTAAAGGGGTGATAGGGGATGAGGGGGGCTGAGGGGGTGAGGGGGGCTGAGGAGCAACAAAGGTATAAGATAGAAGAAGAGGGACAGACACTTCATGAAGACACTTGGCATGCCACGCTATGCTGCCTGAAGACACTTGGCACACTACACTGTATGAAGAAATTTGGCACACTATGCTGTGTTAACTTGGCGAGGGCCTTAGGTCTAAAGCATTCAAATTTACTCAGACCCTAGGATTCACACAGATCATGTGACTTGACTGGGTGTTATGTCATGTGATAGAATCAAAATATATAAACATGTTTCAAATTAATTAAATGCCTAAAATTATATCAAGTCATGTGATTTTGCAAATTGTAATCCACATACTGGCATCAAGCATAGGGTTACATACAACAAATACTTGGTACATATCAAAACACACCATCTTTAGTGTGGGCCACAGGTCTGAAGCTTCTCAATTTGATTCACACACCTGCATTGACAATCAAGTAGATCATGTGACCTGATAGTATGATATGTCATATTCATCATGCAAATACACTAACATATCAACTCTGTAGCTAACAAAAGATCAAGTCACATGATATCTTACAAATGGGATTAGAAATTACTCACACACTGGGATTAAATATGTACTCACACACAGCAATGCGTGTACACTAAAACTTGTCAATTTGTACATCAATACATGTAAATAGCAGGCCCAAAGCGGCAGCAGAGCTGCCTAAATACAGTGATTTTGCGCCAAATGTGCTCGGGAACATTTCTTTATGGAGACTTTCCTTATTTGCGACACCCCATATGTACACTTTTATCCTATAATGGCCAGGTACTCTTGCCCAAATGGAGGACATCACGAGACACTACCCGCTCTTAATATATAGACAAGGTTTAGTGTACACGCGTTGCTGTGTGTGACATTATTGTCCATCCTTATTATTAAACACATGTTTAAAAAGATTTTTAATAACAACACATGCATTGCATGTGTTGGGGGAGGCTTAGTCTTAGTTATTTTTTATCAAGTATTTTTAGTTACAACACATGCATTGCATGTGTTGGAGGAGGCTTAGTCCCAGTTAATATGTCTAAGTTTCAGATTCCAAGCTATTTATAGTTGTATGTAATATATACTATCTATTCAGGTACTGGTAATAATACTTCTGGATATACAATATTCATTGTCTTTGATTCCTCGGCACCATCTTTCCAAATTGCTTTGATGTTGAAGACTGATGTCACTCTTGAGACTGCAACATAGAGCTGTCCATGTGTAAACACAGAAGATCTCAGGTCAAGTCCGACATGTCTAACTGTCTGACCCTGTGACTTGTTGATTGTCATAGCAAAGCAGAGTCGAATAGGAAATTGTCGACGGACAAACTTGAAAGGAATCTGATCCTCAGTAGGCTGGCAGGGAATGCGTGGAATAAAGACAGTCTTGCCACTGTGTTCTCCAGTAAGAAGTCGGACCTCAAGGACTTTATGCCGGAAACATGTGAGAATCCCTCTACTTCCATTGCAAACTCCATGTGCAGCATCCAGATTCCGGTAAAATCATCACAGGACATCCAACCTTCAGTTCCAACTTGGAAAGAGGAAGGCCAGAGGAGTTGAGGCTGTTAAGATATTCAGCTGGGAAGTTTTGGAGGGAATCATCATTTTCTTCTCGCTCTATGGTGTTGGCTGCATGGAAGGTATGAGTTTTGCCAGGAGGTTGCTCTAGGATATGCTGGTTGATGGTGTTAATGTCATCATTCCGGCTAGAGAGGATTGTCCATTCTGCATAGTACTGGTTGGGAAGATTGAGATTGCCAACTCCAGGGTAGATAGTGTGAATGAGAGAGTCAACTGTGTTCTCTGGACACACCAAAAACAATAGTAAGGCCACCAAAGTAATCCAGAGGCCTTCCACGTAGGTCCCGGAAGGTACAATCAATTGCCTCCATGATATATTGGTGCTGCATAGGAGCCTTGTCCCAAATGAGCAAGTCTGCAGCTACAATCAACCTCCCCAAGTCTGTATTCTTTTTGATAGAAATCAATAAAGTTGGGGCTTGGACCAGTTACAGTCATGTCACCGGTGACTAGTGCAGGCATAAGCATTGTCTGTGACAGAGGTATGTTCTTGGAATGGCTTTGGGCAGCCTTTGGAGCACTTCCCATTGACCATGCATGGAGCATCTTGGTTTAGAGCGCTGCAGGGATTATGGACTATAAACCTTTGGATGAGAAGAAAGAAGTCAGGATTATTAACAGGGAATTCAGAGGATATAAGGCTGTTGATATCGTCTGTAGTGTGAAGTTTGGCTTCAGGAAGGAAGAAAATGATGCTGTGGACATGAGGGAGACGGCGCTTTGGAATTTGTTAGTGTAGATATAGGCATTAATGCAACCAAAGATTCCTTTCTGGCGTGCATTGCCATGAATGTCATGAATGAGATGCTTAAGTCTGACATGAAAAACACAAGGAATCAAGTCAGGCCAATCAGAGGCATTCTGGTGTGGGAGTAGGTGGTCTTCCATAATAATACAGTCGTGGCCTTTGTAGACATATTTGTAGATATACTTGATAGCACGGATAGAGGCAATGGACTCGACATTGATATGACATCTGTACCTCCAGATGAGGTAAGGCGAGTGGCAGACAACCCAGGAGTTATCCACCTCCTTATTATGGAGGTTGTATTTGATACCTGTCTCCCGGCGTCTAGTGCAGGCATAAGCATTGTCTGTGACAGAGGTGTATTCTTGGAATGGCTTTGGGAAGCTTTTGGAGCACTTCCCATTGACCATGCATGAAGCATCTTGGTTGAGAGCACCACAGGGATTATGGACCATGAACTTTTGGATGAGAAGAAGAAGGTTGAGATTATCAATAGGGAATTCAGAGGACATAAGGCTATCAATATCATCTGGAGTGCAAAGTTTGGCCTCAGGATGGAGAAAGATGATGATGTGGGCATGAGGAAGGCCACGCTTTTGGAATTCAATTGTGTAGATGTAGGCATTAATGTGACCAAAGATACCTTTCTTGCGTGTGCTACCATAGATATCCTGAATGAGATGTCTCAGTTTGCAATGAGAGACGCAAGAAACCAAGTCAGGGCGGTCAGCGGCCTTTTGGCCTAGGAGTAGGTGATCCTTGATCTCTGGCTAATCAGGGTTTGCAGTCATAGTCATGAAGAGATTGCCCCCTCTAAAGTGACAATTGATAGCAAGAGCATCTTGGCAATGCTGCTGCATATTGCGAGTACTGTCAGAGAATAATGATGGAAGAATAACCTTCCTTCCAAGCTCACCAAGATCAGCATCTACATCGCCAGCAACAGCATGAGTCAGACTGTCATAAAGTTCCACCCGGAGCATTGGCATTGTTTTACTGTAAACGTTGCTGCTCTGCAACAGCCCATGTCTCACAAACAAACTACTGAAATAGCTTGCCTGCTGGGGGGAGATGGTTAGACTCAACCACCTCTGGATGGATATGGAAGCAGTAGGCCAGAAAGCTTCTCATAGACATGTATTTTTGGTTTGGACATGCAGGTGTGTAGTCTGTATGCAGGTAGCGCATACATGTATGCCAACCAAGCTGTCCAGTAGGGAAGAGGAGGACATAATGAAGTGAGAAATAGAGGGCATTGGTGTAAGCAATGTGCTGTAAGCCATTTCCATGTTTAAGGTGGAGGATGATGTCCTGAGAACCAAGTACAACCTCACCATCACCTGGTATGATGATAGCAATCTCAGTGGTAGTCTCAGCTGGGAGGTTGTAACGTTTGAGGTCAGAGTTGGGGTCAACGTGGAGTGCCATTGTATGCTGTTGGTCAGGATCCATAGTTCTCATCTGCTCAAATGCATGTTGAAAGAGTGTTACGGATGGATGGAAGCGATACTGTATATCCTGAAGATTAGCTAGATGGACAATGTCAAGATTACGGTTCCAGGGGTGATTCATACAGAATTCAGTGGCATTATCTCTGTTATAAAGGTAAAGCTGGGCATAGACTGGTGGTCCATTAGCAATGGGGAGGAGAGAGCCAACTTTGTGGCTGAGTTGGCCATGAAGCCAGAATGCATATGGGCCATGACCATCATTGACAGACTCATCAAGTGTACATCCAACAGATGTCATAGCAAGAGCACTGTTATAGGTACGGATGTGTTTCAGAAATTCAGTTCTAATAGGACCAGGTTCCATAAGAAGCTGACATAGCTCCATAGGTACAGGAGCAAGTGGGAAAAGAGAGCGGGTTCCACTGAGACAACACATGTCAAATTTAGGACGACAATTGGAAGAGTTGGCTAGGCGCTCTGCCATCCAATGGAGGGCAGAACAGGATGGACATGGAATATTTAATAAACCCAGATTATCAATCACCCAGGCAGCACCAAATGGCTGGCGGCCAACTGGAAGTTGTAGTAGTGGAAGTGGTAGTGGATCTATATTTGGGCGAGGTGCTGGTTCTGGTGCTGGCTGTGGCAGTGGTTCCACTTGAGGTACAGGAGGTGGACCCCAGTGCTAAAATATATTACATTATGAGTATAATAACTCAAATTGAATTTAAAAACAAACTAACAACAAAAGGAAATGGAGCAGGAACAGGTGGTGGTGGTGGTGGTGGTGGTGGTGGCTGTCTCTGAATAGGATTAATCTGTGGAGGTGGTATATATTGCTAAAGTATAATAAATCAATATACAGTCTTATTCTAATAATAACCAACTCACAGGAAGGTTTTGAACAGGATCTGGATAGAAAAGCACTGGTCTAAAATCCAGCATATGTTGATGATGCATAGGAGGAGGGTTATTTAGGATAGGATGACCAAAGTCTAACACATGTTCAAACTGAAGAGGAAGATCAGGAACTGGCATTGGAACAGGTGCTTCCAGTGGCCTATGAGGCCTATGATTGGGAGGAAGATGTCTACAATCTATAAAAGGAATGGGGGGAGGAGGAGGAGGAGGAGGAGGAGGAAAATATTGTTCAAAATTTAAAATATGTTGAAAATCTGCAACTGGAGCAGGATTAAGCTCAGGAAGAGGTGGTGCAGGTGGGGGATGAAACATTCCAAAATCTAGAACATGTTGAAAATTTACAATTGGAGCAGGATTGGCATTGAAATTAGAAAAAGGAGGAGGAAAAGGAGGAAATTGTCCAAAATCTAGAACATGTTGAAAATGTACAACTGGAGCAGGATTGGGATTAGGAGCAGGAAGAGGAAGAAGAGGAGGAGGGTTTTGTCTAAAATCTAAAATATGTTGAAAACCTGCAACTGGAGCAGGAGGCATAAAATGCCTAAAGGCAGTATCAGGAGTAGGAGCAGCATGTGCATGGCCACGTTGTCTAGTAGAAGTAGAGGCAATAGGAATGGCAGGAAGAGGGGGGGGAGGAGGAGAGTCGTGTCTAAAATCTAAAACATGTTGAAAATCTGCAATGGGGGCAGGTGGTATAAAATGCCTAAGAGCAGTATCAGGAGCAGGAGTAGCATGTGAACGGCCACGTGTCTAGAAGTAGAAGCAACAGGAGCAACAGAAGTAGCACATGAACCACCACGGCGGCTAGAAGGAGCCAGCTGAGGAAGATTAGCCAGCCGAGTAGCCAAATTTACAGGCAAGTGTTCATAGACAAAAGGATCATTCCCAGTAAGAGCAGGAGCAGGTATGGGATGGGCAGGAAGGCGTTGGTGCTAGGGTGTGGCCATTACGCGCTCGTCACGCTCTTGGCGTCATGCAGCAGTGGCAGTCACTCTGGGGAGTGGTAGGGGGAGTGTCCTCCATTCTCAATTTAACTAACAATCAAATTCTCTAAAGATAGAATGGAATCAGTGGTAACAGCAACAGTTGATAATGGAGCAACTTCCAAAATGGAAGGAGAGGTAACTTATGTCCTAAAAAATGTTTATGCCTTATAATGCCTTTTGGGGTTTATCAGCATTAGATAAATAATGCCTTATTTAGCATTATTATGGCCTAATAAATTTGTCTTCTCCTCCTAATGAATGCAAAATATTACTGTGGATAAGAAAGAGTACATAAGGCCTCGAAAAAGTTATAGAAGTCTAAGAAACAGCTGTAAATCCAGAGCCACCATAAAAAGGCCAAAAAATGTCCTTGTAATATTATTGATAGCTTATGTTTTGCATTTTTTGAAAGACTGTGCGACAACTTTCTACAGAATCATTTTTGGACTAGAAAATGTATCTAAATTATGCAGGAAATTAATGTATCTAATAGCGTAACACCTCCTTCCTTACCCCCCTCACCCTTACCCCTTACCCCCACCTCCACCTCATCCCACCTACCAGCTTACCCCCCTTACCCCCCTCACCCCCCTCTTTATCCACCTCACCCCTTTACCACCCCACCCACCCCAAATGGACAAAATAGACCCAGGCCAGCCTGGGCATTGGGTGATCCCCTACCCCACCCCACAACCTCCCCACCCCCTCACCTCACCCAACCCCTTTACCACCCTACCCCACCCACCTCAAATAGACAAAATAGACCTGGGCCAGCCCAGGCACTGCATGGCAATGGCAGAGCCATTGATTATGTAAAACATACATGTAGATATGGCCCAAAGCGGCAGCAGAGCTGCCTAAAAGCAGTCGTTCCCACTGTCCTTTGGGACATCCCAAAAAAACTTCTCCATCAAGGCAATTCACATGCTAATTTCACCCAATGGAGTTGATCACCTGACACCACCCTCTTTTAGTATATAGAAGATTGTTCCATCGTTGTCGCATGATGTGCCATTAGCATTCACACGTCATTTCCATCATTTCTTGCATGAATGATGGCACCTTCTGTCACTTAGAGCCTGTTCAGTAGAGATCAGTTTCAGGTCCAGTTCAGATTCCTGGTCAAGTTCACTTGCCTCGTGACATTATATAATTATTCCCACACATCAATTGTTATCTTATCACTCATGTGATGTTTCGGCAATAATCTGAACACCAATTTCCGCTGACATCAGCAATCCCATCAAAGATATCAGTGATGCCAACAATTCTATTATAGAACATGTACCTCGAGCTACACTCACAGCCATAGAAAATTATTTTCATGCTTCATAATGTGTCTAAGATATTTAGGAAATAAATCATTCTAGATATTTTCATGTGTATTTAAGTGGATTATGTCAAATCTGCCTGTTCCTCGTGATTTATTTGCAAAACTAGGAGCTGCACATGTTGAACAGGCGTCAGATTTGACATAATCCACTTAAATACACATGAAAATATCTAGAATGATTTATTTCCTAAATATCTTAGACACATTATGAAGCATGAAAATAATTTTCTATGGCTGTGAGTGTAGCTCGAGGTACATGTTCTATAATAGAATTGTTGGCATCACTGATATCTTTGATGGGATTGCTGATGTCAGCGGAAATTGGTGTTCAGATTATTGCCGAAACATCACATGAGTGATAAGATAACAATTGATGTGTGGGAATAATTATATAATGTCATGAGGCAAGTGAACTTGACCAGGAATCCGAACTGGACCTGAAACTGATCTCTACTGAACAGGCTCTTACTGTGATTCTTTTCCCCAGAAAGGTCTGTCCCCTGCTTCTTTTGGGTCTGATATGACTTATATGGTTGTTTTTCAGTCTGATTTCGCTTTTTTGAGGTATGTATGCCCTTTCTGTGGGAAAGTAGTCTGATTTGGGGGCCCTTTCAGTCTATTTTCCCTATTTTGCTCTAGATTGGGGTGGCTATTCAGACTTGGTCTGGCTGGCATATTGAGTTCTTAGAGTAGAGTGTCTCTTTTGAGATTAAATCAAAGTGATATTCAGTGAAGTCCCTACTACCTAGCTTTCCTGTGAAAACAGGTTGTCTGACTTTAGACATCTAGCTCATGCTCCCAATCCTACCCCTTTTCAGAACTTTAGATAGTTTACTCCTGATTTACATCAGGAACATTTTATTCCTCCTATTCTGGCAGCTATTCCTATACAAGTGCTACTGCCACCACCACAAGAGTTACCACTAGACCCTGCTCTTTTTCAGCAAGAGATGGACTTTAGACAAGTGCCTGCTTTACAGTGGCAACATTTTGTTCCACCAATACCAGATCATATACCAGATTATATACCACCAGCACCAGTACCACCTCCTGATGAACATATTATAGAGTTTCATGATCCTATTGTTCAAGAGCTCCCTCCTCCTCTTCCACGGCCACGGCCACTACCAGCTGCTACCTTTAATGCAACCATTTATTGTTAGTCTTTTTGGAAGTTTAATTTACAATTATCTAACAATTATATAATATTCTAGCCTTGGGAGCAACCAGGATTACCACCAGAGCCACCACCACGCCCAGATATAAATCCACTACCACTTCTACTACCACAACTTCCAGTTGGCCGCCAGCCATTTGGTGCTGCCTGGGTGATTGATAATCTGGGTTTATTAAATATTCCATGCCCATTCTGTTTTGCCCTCCATTGGATGGCAGAGCGCCTAACACTGCTGGCACCATGATCTGCCCTTGCCATAAACAGCAATCAAAAAACATGTAATATGTTTATGATATCTGTTTTTGAAATAAACATTTAAAGTGTTTTCAACCAAAACAGGTTATAAATATTTAAAATGTTTATCCTGTTTGTCAGCAGAAAAGATGTAATAAACAGATAACCTGTTTTAATTCCTGTTTTTTTCCATATAAATTTTAAATATTTATTGCCAGAATTTCCTTTTATAATAATTATTTACATAAACGTTTAAAATTTATATGGAAAAAAAAAAACAGGAATTAAAAACAGGTTATCTGTTTATGACATCTGTTCTGCTGACAAACAGGATAAACATTTTAAATATTTATAACCTGTTTTGGTTGAAAACACTTTAAATGTTTATTTCAAAAACAGGTATCATAAACATATTACATGTTTTTTGATTGCTGTTTATGGCAAGGGCAGACCATGGTGCCAGCAGTGATATAAACAACTTAGCCTCATGACCGGCCCTTCTAAAAGAGGAAACAAGGACCAGGAGGGTTTCCTCAATAGAGGGCCTGGTGAAACTGAGTTTGAATTAGCAGAGAATCCCTTATCACTCCGGCGATCAGTTGGCATCGCTTGTAGTTTCCTAAAGTAGTAATTCTAATATTAGTTGTTTTATTTTTGGAATGTGCATACCCTTGAGACTCGACATATGCTGCTCTTGCCTCTCCCCCCTACCCTGCTTTGATACGCTAATTGTTTGAATGCCTGCATCCTTCTCTGTCGAACCTCAGCCTGCTCAGCCTGACAAGAATACTAGCTATAACACCCAACCGTCCTTTGTCATTCCGGGGAGTAAAGCAGCCGAATGGAATGCTAGACGCAAAAGACACTCTGTCCCTGTTCTTCAAGCCATTCCAAATATACACTGGAGAGCTTCTGACTCAATTCAGCCCCAATCTTTGGCGCCATATGGATGTTGACGCTGGGAACCATTACAGGCCAAGCCTGTATGCAGCACCTCAAGTACCTTGGGACCATTCTAATTTATTCTACCAAGAGCATCTTGCCAAGTTCTCACCTAGTGCATATCCAGAATCTCAGTTTCTCATTCCTGACTCTGAGTATCGGCTCAATCTTAGGGGATGACCAAATATTCACTGAAAACCTATCACCTCTTGTGATCGAAAGCTGTCAACTGCTTCCTGCTTTCAAATATGCCTCTGGGAGTGCCCTAAGTCCAGCTTCTCCAACAGATACTCGACCACAAACGAGAAGGAAGAAGACAGCAAAAATGGAAGCTATAAAATCGGTGCAAAACATTCTTCTGGACGCTGACTTGACCCCAACGCTGCTACTATTGCATCTTCTAGATCCTGAGACCTCTAATCCCTTGGTGCTAGTGCTTTCTTTTGTCAAACAAACAAAGATAACATCTGTCGACTTTTATCTACAATCTTCAAGGATGACAAAGGCTCCAGGATCCTCAAGAAATGGATGGCCCCTCATGCTGTTGATTTCGTTTGTGATCTGGTAAATGAGGAGATGGAGGCCGCTAAACAGAGCCTCTTTATGACAACTGCACAGACAACTCCGGAATTCATTGAAGGATGGGATATTAATGCAATAATGAATCTGATCGCCAGGGATATTACCCCTACCTGGTCATTGGTTCTGCACGCCGCAAGTGAGCCAAATGGATCTCATGACAAACAGTCTCGCAGTCGTCCTACGGTGAGGTTGATTATTACGTTCTTTTTCAACAATATCCAATTATTTTGCAGACAAGAAACATTATAAGCTCACAAGTCCATTACCTACGCTCCCAGAACTCATGTAAGGTACAGATAGGACTTGTACTAATGGCTTTGTCGACTGGGGCATCGAGAAATTTGATGAACGTCCTTCAAAGATGTGGACTGACGACGTCCTCTGTATCCGTTCCCACCACTGTTGCTGCGTTGGCCAACTCATCTGTTCAGCTAGCTGCCAAAGTTTCGTACGAACCTCACGCATTTGCCTACGACAATATGAATATGAAGAGTTCAATTTTCGTAGAACAGCGCCCAGAAGCCATGAGTAAAGTCCAATCCGGCACCTTCCCAGTTATTTACAAACTTCCGCACGCATGACTTGAAGATATGCGCTTGGCGCCGATGATAGAAAACCTCAGAAAATCACAACCGCTGAAAATGCAGGACTTACAACCTTCTATTGAGGCGGCTACTTCGTACTTCTCACAGACCACTGTCAACATCTCAAAAATTCTTTTCAAGTATGTTCCTGAGCTTGCCGGTCTTAGCTCTGATCCCTTGTTCCAAAACCAACCACGACGCCAACTACATCCCAGTGAAAAAACAATGCGTTATCCTATCTGCACTTCGACCATCGAGGAAGGTAGTATCACGGGAAATCTCCATATACATGATGAGGTCTACGTTCATCAGCTCAAGCGAGATCCCCAGGGACTGAACAACTACGCTATCCCGTGTCTAAATGACCAACTGACTAACTCCAGGATACGCAGTGCGCAGGCAAAGATTTCTCGGCCTGGGAACGACGCGAAATCTTCATGCTAGCGTTTGGTACATTTCACCTCCTGATGAATCTGATGTGGGCACTTCTCAACGTCCACCGTGGAACAATATCTCAGCATGGCTCGCTTTCCTACTATTTCAATATCCTTGAAAAAGTTTGCCTTGCTTGTGAAAAACCCAATTTCCCAGATAGGGCCTGACCATATATGGTCAATTTCAGGTACCAACTTACAGCCATTGGCAGGTACATACAAACTATAAACAACAGATACAGTCTAGGAATACTACCAGTGTTGTATCTGTGGTTTGTAGAAACTATA
>JABCKM010029946.1:0-11706 GCA_018221805.1 Rugosomyces carneus | reverse complement strand
CGGACAGCCTTTTTTCCTTCATATATATAACATCTACAGATTAGACGGATCAGTTTTGACGAAGACGTCGTAAGTTGCACCAGATGATGCCCTTGTTGTGCATTAATCTGTCTCATCAGACAGCACACAGTATTGCACGATCTCCTTCAACCATAGGACCTGGTACTTTTGTACATAATTAATGCACAATAACCTCTCCTCAGGTTGCTGTAGATTGTCGACTACCATAGGTTCTCATTAGAGTCATTACAAAAGTAATGTAATATTTATGCCGAGATAACACGTCCGCTGTCTCATTCTCCGATTAGAGTCATTACAAAAGTAATGTAATATTTATGCTGAGAAATATGTCCGCTGTCTCGTTCTCGATAGGTTTTCATTACAAAAGTAATGTAATATTTATGCTGAGAAATATGTCCGCTGTCTCGTTCTCCATAGGTTCTCATTACAAAAGTAATGTAATATTTATGCTGAGACAAGTTGTCTCGTATTTCTCCAGGGGTTCTCATTACAAAAGTAATGTAATATTAATGCTGAGATAACATGTCCGTTGTCTCGTATCTCTCCTTAGGTACAAAAATCATGCACAAGATATATTGTAGTGACATTGGTTACAACACATAACATTACTTTCACATACCAAGAGATACAACAAGAGATAACAGTAAGAAAGTCATTGAGATCACGAGATAGAGACGTATCTACCCCGTTCGTCTAGAATGACAACAGGAAAATGATTGAGATATGATAAAAAACATGTTAAGGACGTACCGCTTCTTTTTCTGAACTGCAAGATCATCCCCGGGTCGTTTTACACCACTGCCGACACCTCCTAAAAGGGCTTCCAACACACGTCGGACGTCGGCGACTGTTTTCTGCCACACAGGTGTACTATCGTCCTCCCACACGTTATGTCGCTTGGCCGCGTGACCCCACCAAGAAAGGAGGATGAGCACGATAACAAGCCCGTTGGGCCCATTCTTCCTCAAAGGGGCCCATATATCGTTAGTGGTTTCTGCAGGGGGCGTGACGGTGACCACTGGATGATTCGAGTCCGCTGACTGCCGGAAGGAGGGCTGAATATTGTGCCACCACTTCATAATGGCAGAGCCGAACTCTGCGGCGCTCTCGATAGGGGGCACTTCATTGTAGCCTCCACGGCGACCATGCAAAGTTTTCGTGACCCACTTTGTCCATTCTTCTGGCCTTTGCTTCGGAAGGGGCATATTTCCATTCTGCGCAGCAAAACATGAGGTGTGCACAAGAGACAAACAATCATATTTACCTTCTTTTTGGGGTTTCCCTCTAATGCTAGCCAAGCGGTTATGCAACCGGCCCAATCTTCACCGAGATCCTGCTTTTCTAGGTACTCCTTTGCTGGTGTGAGCCAATCATCGGTAGTTGACGGAGGAATGTTCTCTTTGCCAGGAAGTATAGATCCCGCGGCCGATCCAATTCGATTCATCAACTCTGCGCTTTGCGATGGTTTGACTTGGCGCCCTCGGCTTGTTGTGAACTGGCTGGTGACGATGGGAGGGTTTGTAACTTGAGAGATGAGTTGTAAATTAGTGTTGGATATATTTGTGTCTTTAGCAGGCGGCAGGGTAGAGTTTACAGACAAGGTACCAAGAGGGCTTGCAGGTAAGCGAGGCCCGGTGATGGGCTCGTGCGTAACAACAGATGGCGTAATCGTACTTGCACTAGGAATAAGTGGGGCGGGCAAAGGGAGGACCACACTAGTTAACGCCGTTGTTGATGTTGTGCCGCCCTCGGACAAACCTATATTGGAAGTTATGGCCGAATTACTGAGCCCGGGCTGGGACCATGATGCGGGAGCTCCGACATTTCCAGCCGCGAGATTACCGTTGTTGGTATCGTTAAACATGTCTAAACTGTCAGCCAAAACTTATCCAATACGACAAGACAACATACCTGGAAATGTGAGACTAAAATCCCCCAGCCCCGAGCCATTTTGAGTACAATCTGAGTAGTTAAAGAGTCCGGAAAAGTCGTAACCGCTTGTGTCGCTAGCGTTAGCCGCATATGTCAATTGATCGATGGAACCTAGAGACAGTCCAACATCATCCATATGCGGCGAGGCGGCCAAAAAGTCGGTGAAGCTCATAACATTGGAGGTGGAAGTGGATTGGTCGTCCCTCTGCGGCGAACTGGCGAATAGGCTGGCCAAACTTGTAGAGGCTGCAATAATAATACATTAATAATGCACTGGTACAACAAAGTAATCACGTACTAGTGGACTGATCTATGGACGCCGGCGAGTCAGAGTGGGATGTAGCAGTGGCTGTAGTGCATGAGTAATGCAGTAAGATCCAACATGTAAACTAACGTACCGGAAAATGCCAGCAGTGCGCCGTCGTTGGTAGATACTGCTGTTTTACATTATTAATGCACAACAATAGTAGGAGTGGAAATAAGCGAACATGTGGGCGTGTGAACAGCCGTAGTCTCTTCTCTCCCATCACCATCATCGTCCCCATCTCCATCCACTCGATTGCTAGCAACAGCCCTCAGACCGTCCTCATCATTACCAGTCGCAAGAGCCTCGACGCCTGCTGAGGGTATAACGGTAAGCTGTGGTGTAAGGACCGCTAGAAGTGACATACGTTGATCATCTGCAGTAGGACTACTCTCGAAAGCTAACAATGCACCGGCATCGAGCTCTGAGGTCGAAGGTCTGTTACTGAGAGCATGCTCAGCACACACTTCTGGGGCTACATTGTTATCAGGTAAGAACAGACACATTGTATATTCATTAGTGACACGTATGATAAACGAGTTTTAGATGGCTTAACCACAGCTACATTACGGTCTCCTCAAAACCAATCATTGCATCTGGAAAGAATTTGTTTTTGTAACTAGCCCCTACAGAATGGCTAAAAGACTTTGTAGGCAATCTCAACCAGTACACATCAAGTGAACACACCTCATGACCTCGATCGCACCCCCCTGGTTCATTGGGTGTGGGCCACCCATCACAATCGTAAACGACCACCCGGTTCTTGCAGCAAGCACGTCCAGATATCGTGCTAAAACCGCGTTCAAGTCTTTAATGGCTCTAGACACATAACATATCAACCGCAGCACCCATCGGATATGATATCAAGACTTACTGCAGGTACGATTCTGGAGTATTTGTGGCCTCCTTTCCCTTTCTACGGCGGTGAGCACTTTCCTCTAATTCGTCCATGACAGACTTTTTGATATCGTCTTCTTCATTTGCATAACAATCTTGAGCGACAGATCGCCAGATTTTTAGACGCTCGCCAGGATCTGCCTCAGGATGTGCCTGATACTGAGCCTGCAACTCTTCTTCAAACCGCTCCCGGTACATGTGTGAGTACATTTCGTAAGGTCGGAGCGCGCGCTGACGACAGATCAGGGCATCAATCGCATCATCTAGCTTCGTATGTTGTTTCTGCAGATCTCTCTCGTGCATAGGGGGTGCCCGCCACCGGAACCACGTTTGGAGCTGCTATAAACAGAACACGCGTCAACGCTGACCACAAAAAATATATATAGAGTTATACCTTGAGTCGCTTTTCTTCAGCCTTGGCAAGCTTTTCAAGTTCCATTGCAGTGAGTTCATGCTCTTGCCTTCCGCTGAATTCGGTCGCGATCTCGGGCCAGCGGTCCTTCCACTCTTTTTCCAACATGGTCCAGAATGGTTGGTATTTCTTTGAGGGAACGTGAGCCATGTAAGTGTCGAATCTGTCCCATAAGAATTGTCTCTGTTGCTGAGTTGCCCAGCTTTTGCTGTCCACTGTAGATTCTTTGCCGGTAGACCCAGTATCGTTGTTCTTGGACGATTTTGCAGCCGAGGTTTTGCGGCCCATTGTCAAGGTTAGATAGGACAAAAGTGAGGGATGTGGTGCTGCAGGAACTACACGAAAATGACAACGCGACGCGACAGGAATAATTATAACGCGTCAGTGGGGTGGCGAGCGAGCAGATGCAATGCGACAGAAGAGTTAAATTGTGCCAAGTGACCATCGTCGACCATCGTCGACCATCGGAACACGTAGTTCTATATTTGATAAATTAATTATATCTTTCTGAACTTCGGATATCTACAGATACGACGCGGCAATAGCCATGTCAAAACTCGACGCCTAAACTGGTCATGCCGACCGTTGGATTCTTAAGGTAAGCTGTGCGTCACACATAACTTTTGCAATAACTGTGTATCTCAATGTTCACAGATGTTTAACATTTGTGCATTACTATTGCAAAACTATTTGACACAGAGGAATTCGTGCAGTACTCATGCATCACTTTTAAAAATCTCGGATACCTTGAAGCATATAAAAGCAGACGTCGCGATGCCTCCCAACTTCCAACCGCCCCTTCTATTGTCTGCTTTTCGCAAGCTTTAGCCTTTTTCCGCTCAATGACTCAAACTTCCCCTGTGCCTCCGCAGGACTGCGAAGGGTATCCCCCCTTGACATCCTTCGGAGTCGCCGAGCTAGTATCCGCTCTTCACACAATTTGTAAGTGCTGTTTTTACTCACCAACATCTATGCTCACTCGCGCTCTTCACTTTGGTCGCAGCTACTGGTGCTCGTGAAGCTAACAGAGGTAAATATAGTACTTGATATTGGCTGCAATGGACTCACGCCATGTAACTAGGTGTACAATGTGCAGCTTGTCGGGGTCGCGGGTTTATACCTGCTCCCCCGAACACGGTCTTGGACCCGGATGAAGACATGACTGCTGCTAAAGAGGAACCCGCTAGTGGTGGTGCTATGACAACAGCCGCGAACACTGAAGTTGATAATTCAGCTAGTACTCCTGCTGTCAATGTCAACGTTGACACGACGGCTATCAGTAAAGCTGCAACCACGCCTCCTAACGCCGCTAGCTCAGTCGAGGTCCCTGCTAGCCCACTTCCCCTTCCCGTTGGCGACGCGCTCCCACTCACCGCTAGCTCAATCGAAGCCCATTCCAGTCCGCTCCTCCCTGTCAGCGACATCCCAGCTAGCTCAATCCAGACTCCGGCTAGCCCAGCCCCCCTTCCTCTCGGTGACACGCTCCCACTCATTGCCCAAAGTTAGTCTGATATATTGTAATAAAATGTATTTCTAACTTGCTACAGAACCGGGTAGATGGTATTGCATCTCACGCGGCCGTCAAGTGGGAGTGTTCTACGGCTGGTAAGCAGACTCTCCTATGGGTATTCTCTGTCTTACCCACTGTTGGATATCTAGGCAAGCGACTGCTCCCAATGTTATCGGCGTTGGCGGGGCCTGTTACGTTCGCTACTCATCTTATACTCTTGCAGCCGAAGCTTTCAACGCCGCTTTGGAAAGCGGAAACGTTGCGACTATTATTTAAACTCTTTTTACGATCTATAAGATATTTTTTGTGATACTTTCTTGTCTTCATCTTGAGATATTGTGTACACCATATCTACCTAATTAAGATCTCTGATATGCCAGCTCGCGGTTATTGTGCATTATGATCAGCGTGTCGCAGTCGACCATAGCGTATACCAAAATATCCTCTAGCCATTGAATTATTTTCCTGACCCCCTTCGAAATCTCCTCTGCACGGTGCCACTCGGGTCCTAGCCCAACCAACTGAAGGATATGGTCTTGACACCGATAGATGACCTTTTGAAGCTTCGAAGTTTCAGTGATTTCGCTACGAACATCATTCTTCCGGCGAGTGAAGCTATATGATGTGTATACGCTTTCAATGTATTCCTGTGGGGTACTCCCTATGCGCTGGTGCAGTTTTGCTGCCACTATCTCAGCTTGCGCACACCAATGACGAATGTCAGCTTCACATCCTTTGTTACTAGACTTGATTTCGATGCACGAGCCAGGCAGTGATGAGTTTAGTATGGGAGTATCAGTGAAGCTGAGATGATTAACGAGCGCGCGAGGCAGTACAGTGGTGTTTCTAGCATTATAAGCCTTTATATAAGTACGATTAAAAGGATAACATACTGATCCAGTACTTCTTTATGTCGTACGCTCTGTCTGACACGGAGAATCTTTCGGTTCCTAATCGAGGTGGTAGATTAGAACTGGTATCTGGATACCATTGGTGTGAATCGTATGCTTACTTTGCATAGTATCTCTTGTTTTTTGCTTTATTTGCCTCTTGCTTCTGGTCTGCTGTTTCGTACTTTCGTGGACGACCCGGGCGATTTGGATGTTTGACGCTAGCAGTAGCTTTTTTCCTGGAAGGGAGTGGTTACCCTGGCTGCACGTCGACATCGGAGGAAGCTATTGACATACTTATCATAACATCGTTTGCTTTTGGCTCGGTTTGCAGCTGCCTTTTCGTCCTTGGTACGATACTTTTGAGGGCGAGGCATTAAGTTGTTAAGATCAAATTGACAACTTCTCGTACTGCCATCAGACTTTTATGCTTCTTACCTTTTCAAAATATACAAAATAACGTTCTGCAGCCATCGTTACTCTCAATTTCACCTTTCTATTGTGCAAGCAATATATTACAACACTAAAAATATCTGATTTGACGAGTAAGCGCTAAATGCTTGACCTCACGATTATTGGCTGTCAGCTGAACAGAAAGCGTCTATGATTACGAAACCTACCTACCTTGACCACATACAATGACTAAATCATCCGCTCGCAAGAGGACGCACAAGGTCCACACGTACAACATCAATGGAAAGCCCCCACAGGCCGTTTCTGGGTCTCAACAACGAGTTACCAATATTGTTAAGCCTACAGGCGGTCGGGCTGGGGTGAGGCTGTCATTTCTAAAGGACGGCGGCAACGGTTCGCTAGCTCAATCAGCTGATGATCCAGATCCAGCTGTGGACCAAATATGTATGGGGTCTGACCAGGGGCAGGTGGCGATGACAATGGCGGATGCTACTGAAGAAACACTGGAGCAGGCATATGTGGAATACCTCGAGAACATTGAAGGCGATCCAATTGGCAAGCGCAAGAGGCCTCCCGGGGTGAGTAATTCTGATGCCAAAAATGAGTTGAAGGCGTGATATTTGGGGCACAGGATGAGCCTCTTATGTCCTGGGTAGGACACCGTGATAGATATCTCGAGCTGATGATCAACCTGGAGGCTAGAGTTAGGGATCGGTCAGGGCGGTGTTGCACCTGTAAGACGGAAAATGAAAACACGAACGCCCCCTTGTACGAATGTGTCGACTGCTTCAACAGGCTTTCATCATGCCAGGAATGTATACTGTTTGAACACCGATACTTGCCTTTACACCGGATTAGAGTGAGCGTTTCTCTCTTTCAACCGTGCCTTTAATTAACCGGAAATTTAGAAATGGAATGGTACATACTTCGACAAGGTCACCTTGAAGTCACTCGGGCTGCGAGTCCAGCTAGGACACCAACGGGGCGAAAAATGTTTACGACCGAAGCACTGCCATGACGATGACTTTGTCGTCCTTGATACCCACGGGATACATTCTGTGGGTATCGACTTTTGTGGTTGTGGGAAGTCCATGGATAGCCGCACTGATCAACTGCTTGCGGCTTGCCTTTTCCCCGCCACTGTGCAAGAACCAAGGACGGCCCTCACATTTCGCCTACTGGAGGCATTTGAACTGCTAAGCTATGAATCAAAGGCTTCGTCTTTTGAAGTTTATCAAACAATTTCTAGGCTCACTGACAATACGGGCACTCATCGCCCAAAGGTATGTCTAACTAATTTACATTTGTGTGTATATTGACTGTTTTGTAGGATAGATATATGGTTTTCCTCCGTGTCACCAAAGAATGGCGGCATCTTCGGCTGTTAAAGCGAGCTGGCCGTGGCCACGACCCACGTGGAGTTGATGCAACGATGCCTGGCGAATGCGCTCTTTTATGTCCAGCTTGCCCTCAGCCTGGCAAGAACATGGCCCCCAATTGGCAAACAGTGCCCAAATCAGAACGGCAAGTGCCCCAATTAATGTGATTGTTCCATATCTGATGGATTTAGATTTTTACACGCACTGTTTCTTGCCATTGATGGGAACTTCCGTTTGAAACGAAAACAAGTCTCAAGTGATAGCCTGGACCCCGGTCTAGGCCGCGGGTATGCGTATTTTGTAGAAGAGATGGCATTTAAGGAGTATTTGAGTGGCCACGTCAACGACGCAAAGCCTGTAAAGCTAGACAGCTCTTTTAATTATAATATTCTGACAAAACTTAAGGTTAACACATGTTCGCGGCATGACGCTGTCCGCTTGTCAGAGACCAAACCAAACCGGGGACACGCAGCAACAGGTGTCATTACGATCGAGTGTTCACGCCATGATATGAAGCGTCCTAATGCTATCGGTGACATGCAGGTGGGCGAAAGGTTAGTCAGAATTTTGATATGACATAGCCCCAATCATCAATTTGTAACTAGGTATTGTATCACCGATTATCTCTTACGACACAGCCTCCAATCTACCGAATCACTCAAGACAATAGTCATATCATATGACATCGCTTGTCAATGGTCCATCAATTTCTTTGACCGAATAGCCGGTGATGACCCGGGTTCCTTCTTACTCAATGACGACGTATATATTCTCTTCGTTGTCCCAAAATTCCATCTACCAGCTCATACAGAATTATGTCAAACTCGCCGTTCCCTTAACCTTATACCTGGCGTGGGGCGAACTGATGGTGAGGCACCAGAAAGGGGCTGGGCAGAGATAAACCCCTTGGCGGCAAGCACACGAGAGATGGGCCCCGGTTCTTGCCGAGATGCTCTTGACAGCCATTTTGGCGATTATAACTGGCGGAAAATCGTAGGTCTAGGTGCAGTAAATCCTTATGGTAGGACCGTATTATGCTTGACCTGACTCATAGGACACTCACTTGCGCGGCACTTATGGAAGGCTGCCTTTGATATGGCAGAGTTTACGATTCTTCATACGCAGTTATCAGAGACGATACCACCTTCAGTGCTTGAGCAGTGGACGAAAGAAGTTGAGGGATGGGAAGCTGATTCAGAGCAGCCGAATCCTTTTGAACTGACGCGGAAAAGTAAGTGTTTTAATTGAGCTATTGATCTGGCTTTTGCTTATAATCTTGAAGTCAAGACACAGGCAGCCATCCGACGAGAGTTAGCCGAGAAGGAAGCGCAGGACTTGGCTACTGGGAAGGACTTCACACTTGACAATGTCGTTACACCGAGTGTTCTGATCTCAACAGGGATTGACTTAGAAACGCAGCAGTAGGTTTGATTCTATTTATGCAACGGGCTGATCATCATCTATCCAACTAGACGGAGTTTACAGAGAGAACTTTCCCAGCTATGGGAGCACGCGCAAGATCGCCAGCATGCCCGAGCAGTGCTCCACCAAAGTACCCTCCGCCGCAAAATTGAAGCGTGGATCTCTATTCAGACACTCTACATCCCAACCGTTACTATCTTACGTCAGAAAACGGACAGCACGGATCACCTCAATAAGCTTCCCGAGCAAAAATCGTATGAAATCCCCCTCCTTCTTCCCTCTGAAATCAAACGTCAACTTAATGTTGATGTCCGACTCTATCAAATTGAATGGGACCTACGCATTGGCCAAGCTAATGAAGCACTCGAAGCTGTCAGACACGGGCTGCAAATTCGAGCACACCTTTATCGTTTCAAGGCCCAAAACGTGCGTGGGCAGATAGCATGTACTCGCACACAAAATGCCATCGCCCAAGCCCAGTCCCGAATAAATACCGCCGTTGCAGAGTACCGCGTAGCGCGTCGCGCGCTAGAATCGCTAGCTCCGATAGTAGGACAGGTTGGATGGGCAGTGGGACTTCGCCCGCTCAACGATACTGATGTACGGGAGCTCTGTGACGACGACGAGGGAGTCTCGTCGGGGCGTAAGAAGTTATCTTGGATATGGACTATGTTTGATAACAAGCAAGATGTTGAGAACAACGCAGAGTTTCGGGGAGGTATGAAATACTCACGTATCATTTTCCTTACTTATATCATTGTCCCAGTTTTGCGTGTCGAGTGGTGCAAGTCCCGGGCGCGGACGAACAGATTCCAGGAGGAGGTGGGGCTACTAACAGAGGAAATGAACCGTGTAGTTCGATTTCTTAGGTGGGAAGCTCACGACTGGAGTACAAAAGGAGCTCGCCAACGATGGACGCATGTAACGGAGGACCGTTTCGAGGCCCTCCACGCGTACGCAATGCGACAAGTGGCTATACGAGAAGCATTAGTTTTGCACTTCCTAGAACTGTGGAAGACACTACCTGCTCACGTGGCACTGATGCGCTCCGCAATCAAGGATCCAAACATCTTAGCGGAATTTAAGGAGAATGAACTCGAGGAGAATGCGAAGAGTGGGAGACTACAACGAAAGAGGGGAAAGCAAAGGGCCCGAGAGGAAGCTGCATAGTTAGCAGTTCTTTTATACTGTTTGATTGTACCTTCGTAACGGAAACTTGTGCACGAATTGTGCCAAACTACTGTTCTATTGTACCTTTGTGCATAACTTGTGCAAAAGACTCTGCAAGGTACATTATATTGCGACACTTCGTGATTAGTGGTTCTTTTAGTTTGATTGCACCTTTGTAACGGATCATTGAAACTTTTACACAAATTGTGCAAAAATACTGTTCTATTTCTACAAGGTACATTATATTGTACCGACAGCATCGTACGCCATACTAACCAAACAATGGGCTACCTTTAATCTTGCCTAGGCTTGGCCATTGGTCGGCACTTGAACATCTATAAGTTGTGTGCGTGGAGTTGGTCAACGGGGTGCTGGTGTGGAGCGAGTGGTGGGAGGCCTTCAACTTGATGTTGATGCAACACTTTTGCAAGAGTTCGGTGACCAGCAAATAGCATTAGGAGCTGGCGCGGGCTTGAGCGCGATAGTTTTATTGTGACGCACAAATTTTGCAAGACTAACGAACCTTTTGAGCGCAATGGTTTCTTGTGAAGCACAACTTTTGCAGGACTGACGTGTGATCAGCAAATAGCATTAGGAGTTGGCGCGGGCTTGAGCATGATAATTTTATTGTGACGCACAACTTTTGCAAGACTGATGAACCTTTTGAGCGCAATGGTTTCTTGTGAAGCACAACTTTTGCAGGACTGATGTGCTCAACAACCTGAGCCAATGTGGGCTTTTGCGATGATTTTATCACTGTGACAAGGATTCTATTTTGAAGCATAACTTTTGCAGGACTGATGTGCCGTTGAATAACCTGAGATAGTGTAGGTTTTGAGTGTGATGGTTTTATTGTGAAGCACAACTCTTGCAGGACTGATGCGCCGTTCAACAGCCTAATTGTGAAGCATAAATTTTGCAGGACTGATGCGCCGGTCAACGACCTGAGCCAGCACACGCTTTGGGCATGATGTTTTATGGTGAAGCATAAGTTTTACAATAAATTGGCTCTGTTGGGTGGTGATAGGCAATTGTGCAATACTAGAGTGTGTACAGTGGTAGGAAATTCATGCATTAGAATGGCTTTATTGCCTCGTAAGTTGGGCATTGCGAGTTGAACGAGCTGGTCATATGTTATTTCTCCTTCAACGGCGTGGAAGCCATGGTAAAGTTCCTTCCTTTGCTTTTGCTTATGTTGGCCAATGTGTCGGATAGCAAGCTGAACACTACCCCGGCATACCAACAACAATAATTCGCTCGTTATATTGTCGTGGGCCGAACAGCCGGTCAATTCAAGAACGCCAGCACGTCATAAATACGCATCCACGGAGCTGGTCGGTTCCTGCCTACAAGAC
>JABCKM010029945.1:0-11725 GCA_018221805.1 Rugosomyces carneus | reverse complement strand
AACCTACCAGCCCTTAGGCACAGTGACCTTGGGTGTGTGTGTGTTGTGTGTGTTTTTGTGTTCTTAGAGCCCAAGTTCACATCACGCTTTTCAGCGCTCGAGCAGCTCTCATCGCACTTGGCCTTGATGAGACAAATTAGTCATTGCAACCATTACTCAATAATCAGCTATGGGGCAAGAATGCAAGCGTCGCACCATTGCAAGGGGAAACAAAATCTCAAGTCCCATGGTATTGGTTGGTGGGTCGTCCAAACGGGCTGACATTGGAGCAAGAGGGCAAGTGGCAGGTTGAATGTATGCCTGTTCCCTCTATATTCAGACTGATACTGTTAATATTCAGTGGAACATGTGAAATGGTTCCAAGAGCAGGCAGCTCATGACTGGTGTCAAGAAGAGAAGGAGATATTAGAGGAGGAATTCCGACGCATGCACAAGTCCTTCGGTAGGATGTCAGAGGTCTGGAAAAAATTAGCAGAGGACAGCAAGGGTGGTGGTGCACAGGCATATGCTTATAAGCAATCTGCAGTGTATGGTGAGCTAGCAACGGAGTGCTCAAAAGCACTGTCTGCTCATACTCAATCCTAACTAATCCATCCTAATTATCTACCCTATCCTATCCCACCATCCTAAATAAACCAATCCAACCACTTCTCCCATTCTATTCTGTACCCAATCCTATCCTATTCTACTATGTTTTGTTTGATCCTATCTTTTATTATCCTATCCTATTCTATCCCTCTCAAATCCAATTGTGTATGTAAGCTGAATTGATCCTATCCTATCCATGCATAGGCCATCCTTTGCCTGATGAAATTAATCCTTGCAGTTACATGGGATTCATCCCTATCTATTCAATCCTATCCTATCCTATCCACCATCCATTTTAATAGGATCAAACCTAACTGTATTATAATAGTAAAGTAGGATTAATCCTATGAACTGAAATATGTGCTTATATACCATCACAGTAATAATGTATTATTGGTAAAATTGAATAAGTTTGGGGTGTAGAGGTCCTGTCACTGCACTGCAGTCATCTATTCTATAGGAGACAATGTTTTGTGGGGGATATTGTGAGGGATATTAGGTCAAGGGAGTGTTTCTTTTGGTGCATTTGCATTTTGTAGTTTTGATTCATAGACAACATGCTTTATTATAGCTATCTGGGACAGCAACAATTATCCCAATACTAAAATAACCCCTGCCCATTGTTGTGCATCAGGAAAACATCCAAATACATATTCTTACTTTTCATACTTATTTAACTTGTAGCAAGTAGAAAAAGTACTACTCTTGAAAAGTAAATTTCACTTGCAAAAAGTCATCTCCTGCACAGATTTTATACCTTTTGCATTACTTGGGGTTTGAGCAATGTACTTTCTGTATCTATCTACATTACTTGTGGTTTGAACAATGTACTTTTATAGCCATCTACTTTCTATGTAACTACCAACTTAATTCCCATACTTTTGTGCTACTTTTCAAATGATTGAGTATCTGAGTTGGTAGCAACAATTGTTGCCTGCTCACTCTGAATCTTTTCTGGTCTGACGTTACACATTAAACAACAAGTGGGTCAGCAGTGCATCAAAAAAAAGTAGCAGGAGGGGAGCTATGTAGGAGGGAGGGGGGGATTTATTGACAAACAATTTATGTGCACATCTAAGCAAACATTAGTAGATGTGGGGTGTATTTGGGCTAATAACATACTATAAATCATCATTAGAAACAAAGCGGATATAGTGGACACAGGGTTTCTTTACAGGGACTTGAGAGCTTTTGCCAGCTACTGTCTTGCACTTCTCTGTTCCTTGCTGGATACAAGCCTTAATCTTCTGGGTATTGGTGAGAATAAGTGCAAGTTTGCCGTCGTCGGCTATAAAGATATCCTGAAGATCCTCGTCGCTAATTTCCTCCCACTATGCCTTCCTGAAGTAAGTCACCTTTGTTGCCTTGTCATTTGGTCTTATAGCCTTCATAACCCCCAATGCCTTTGAACCGGATTGTTTTGCCTCCTGATATGACTCATAAGTGATATGGCCCTGCTCCCATAGCCAAAGTACTTGATGGACCTTTGGTATCCTATTAGAACTGGTTTAGCTAAAAGAGGAAATGAAACTTACCGCTGTAGCTGCAAGTGCAAGCACAGCTTTAGAGAACATTCCTTTGTCATGTACATCATTGATGAGGTTTGCATTCTTGATATCTATGAGGTGTTGGGCAAATGTTGCAATGACAAGGCCATTGCAATAGCACCCACTTTTCTCCTTCTTTTCAAACCTTGAGTTGTTGAGTGAGATGCCTGAATGCTAGACTACATACCTTCTCGCGTCCATCCTCAATTTTAGTTCTGGTTTTCAGAAAGGCATATTCTTTTTCGAAGAGAAGATTGGTTGCCATATCTTAACACTCCTTTGTGGTCTCTAGCTCCCTCAAGTTGAAGAAATCGTTGACAGCCACCAAGGCGGCAGAGGCAAGGCCATTACACCATTTCATGGCTTGCTGAGTAGCTGAGAGGTTAGTGAGTATGTGGGAAGATTGGTGAAGGCAACAAGACAACATACAAGATGATGGACACTATCATTGCACTTCACAATGTGAGGAACCTTCGGTAGGTCCAGGTTCTTATTACAAGCATGGACTACATTCCATATCTTTTGAAGCATTGCAATAGTTTCAGCATCACTCAATCCTTAAACACCTTTCTCACTGAGTCTGAAATACTGGATGAATGTAGGAATGAAAACATTTGCCCATCTAGCACCATCAAGACTGCCAGGTGGGAGGCCATTGTTTGTGGACCTAGTCAAGGGCTTTTTGTCCTTGGGAGGAGTAGTGATTGTAGGCTTGATTTTGACTTTGGCCTGGGCAAGAAAGGATGTTAGATGTCAACGTTTGTAGAGGGTTACTAGTGTACCTTGATCATTTTAATAGCTGCTGGAGCTCTTACTGGGCTGACCTTAGCGGCTTCATACTCCAAGGTATTGTCCTCATCTTCAAGGCCACCATAGACAGTAGATGGGATGACTGGATTCACTTTGTCAATGGCTTTAGTGACTAGAGCTTGTGGAACCTTAGACTTGATTGGGATTTCAGCTATTTCAATGACTGTGGCATGGCTGCTAGATATTGTGCTTGGCGCCTTGTCTACATGCATTGCACTGGTGCCTGTGATGATTGTAGAGAACACTATGGACTTTTTAGCTTGATGTTGGGCTGGGATGCTTTCAACCCATTCATTGATGAAGTTTGTGACACATTTCTTTGGCACAGGTGTGGTGAAGCTGCAATCATAAAAGAATAGAGTCACCTTGTTAAGGGACAAAAGAAGAAGCATAAGAAGAACAAAATACTCATACTGTGGGTTTGTTGATGTTGCCTACATGCATAGCCTGAGAAGTTCAAGTCAGCAACTTTCTATCACTGATCAAGCCCTGTCTGTTAAGCTTACATCTGCAACCTCTTTCCTCTTTGCTAGCACCTTGTCTTGCAGGTCCAGCTTTTTCTCTTTGGCTGCTAGAGCTGCCTTGGTGGCTCCAGCAGCCTTGCCCTTGCTTACTTTCTCAACTGTCTCTTCTGATGTGTTTGACCTGGCCTCAATGTTGCTTTTGTTGTCAGTGTTGCCTCCACAGTCACTGTCAATATCTGCTTCATCTCCATTGTCGGTGAGTGGGGCTTGATTACTTTTGTCGCCAGTGAGATTGATATCTGATGAGACATCTAGGTAGTCATTCTCTGCCATGGCTTTGGCAAGCCTGCTAACAACTTCAGCAGGCACTATTTATTAAGGGAGGTCAGAGTGACCGGTTCTGAGCCAGTTCTAAGCTGGTTCTGGGTTGGGTTCTGATGTCAGAACCCTTACCAAACCCATCAAAAACCAGCCTTTGACTCTGACCACCCCTGGCGCCATCCTGGTTTAACATGCTGGTTCATGTATCTTTTCATGCCACTGTCATTTGCAAAATAACCTTGCTATATATATATTTTAATATAAATCTTTATTTTACACCTCACTCAGCGTGCGCACTACGGCCTTGAATATACTCTAGGATGCCTCGACACACCCACCGCCAACAGAGGGCCAGGGAGCTCAATTGTTCATTCATCCGACTTTACAAGATGCACCTGAAGAAAAGACAATGGGCTCAACAGCACTGGAAGAGGCCGACATTCTCAAGATCCTATTCACATACTAATGACTACACAAGTGCTGAGAGCAATGACTTGCAAGCGCCACCATCTGTGTCCTCCTCCTCCTCCTCAGACTCATCCAACTTAAGTTCCTCACCTAGTTCCAGCTCAGGCTCAAGCACGGCTAGCTTGGATTCTGCTAGCATCAGTTCTGGATCTTCCAGTGCAGAAACAGATAATAGCAGCAGGGAGGATCTGGATGGGAGGCTATCAAATAGGTTGGACTCGGGCAGTGAGGGAGACGATGAGATTGGGATGGATGATGAGGCTGATGATTCCAGTTGGGACAAATGGCCGTCAACTGATAGCTCAAATGATCTTTTACCTGCCACACCAGCATTTATTGAAACATGGCCTCACCTCTGATACATTTGTCAAGAACTAGAGCAACTTTATGCCTGCTGTTATCAGCAATCACAAAATCGCTTTCCCCAAGGTCCTGCAACCCTTCCTCATCTCCTGTATGTTCTCAAGCAGGAGAGACCAGACCAGTTTCGTCAGGAACTACAAGTGACAGAGCCTTTTATTCAGGCTGGGAGATCTCCTACACCATCTGATGATGCAGTAGGACATGCTAATGGTCCAGCAAATGAAGTGCAACAATATGGTTGCCAAGGTAGGGCACTAGCAGCAGGCAAGGAGAAAAGAGAAAAACTAAAGCAGTTGCTACTTGAAGCTAGAAGGTGGCGTAACAAAACTCGGGGTGAAAGTTCAGATGAATTAAGTAACTAGAAAAATACAATTCATCAATTGTTATTATTCTGTGACTCTAGAAGACCATCAAAGGGAGGAAGGAGATGCTCGAAATGGGGCTCCTCAATAGAGGCATCTGTGATATGAGGAGATGGATATGCAGATATGACTGATGGAAAATTTTGAAAGGCATTTGACAAAGTTGTCGATGAGGTTGCAACTGGCGCACTATGGTTGGGTTTCATAGAATAGGTGTTGGCGCAAAGTTTTTCCAGCCAGAGCTCATGTCGTTGGTGATCCTTCTCCATTTTTTGCCTCTCTTTAAGCTCATATATCTCTCTTCTCTTCTGAGATTGTAGCTCCTATCGTCTGAGAAGCCCAGCATCTTTAACCTTTGCCACATCAACCCTAGCTTTAGCCTCTACCTCAGCTCTAATTGATTCCACCTTGACCTTTGTGTTGAGCTCTTTCTCACAAGTAGACACTTCTACTTGTGCAACAGTCAAAAACTCATTACTAACCTTGAGTTTTTTGGACTTTCCAGCGGGCGTAAGAGCCGGAGCAGGTTGAGATGACCCTGTGCGAGCAGATGTCTTGACAGAAGACGGAGCTGACGGAACAGGTACTTCATTTTCAACCTCCAGCCTCCTTTTGGCAGTATACTCATCGGATGTCTTGGGCTTGACCTTGTTAATCTTTTGAGAGGGCACTGCAAGTAACTCGTAGTCATCAGTGTCACTTGCTGGTGTTAGTGCAGTAGAGCTGGTAGTAGACGCAATAACACCGATATCTTTAGAGCTACCATCGTCTGAATCATCTCCAGATCCTTCTTTTACTATCTTGTTCTCACGCTTGTCCTCACAGATAGGATTCTTTTCCTCGTCAATGTCTTTAGCCTCGGCATTCTGTAAGACTTCAAAATCAATTAAAGTGCCACTGTTACTAAGACCGACAGACTTTAAGTTTGGGTGCTCTGCAATCAAGCTATTCATTTTGAAGAACCAAGGTGTTGTCGCTTTGATGGATACTTAAGACATGATGCTGAAACTTCTTTAGAATAAATGGACCAAAAGAGTGGCTTGAAACTCATGCCATTTGGTGTATAGAGGAGTACCTGCTGTTATCTGTTCTTCATATGTCAGCCCTGCTCCGGTCTCTCCCATCTCTTTGGCGTGTTTAAGGGTGGTAGTACTCATGCTATTAATATGTCAGTTTCTGAATTGCTGGGAAAAGAAGCTATTCTTGCGTGCGAAGTCGGTTTTTTATTTTATCTATCCAAGGTTTTTGTGCATCACTGGCAGCGGTCTTTTCTGCTCTAGTGCTTGTATTCTTGGGCTTGTTGGCATCAAGGGCTGGCTTGAATGCTTTGGAAAACCTGTCATGGTCTTGGAACATGGCTACGGCTAATTTCCAGTGCCAATCTGCCTTCTTGTTGCCACCACCGTGGAATGTTGATTGATGAGCTCCTGGCGGCGGAAAAAGTTCATTCTTGATATTTATATCACTTGTCATCTCGGTAAGCAGCTTCCAGGTCTTGCGGCAGTTGTCCTCATTCCAGCTATAAGCATGATTAGCCTTTGACTTTCAATGAGAGGTGTCACACGTACTCTATCGAGACATCTAGTGGCTTTTTTTGTTGGCTTCCTTGGTCTCCTCTTGTCCAGACAATCCCTTGCCTCTTTGAGCTCAAGGCTGAACAGTTGATTTACCAGCAGATCTTTTTGGTGGCATAATTAGGTGCTGGAGATAGCGAAAAATGGGAGCAGGGGAGCGCAGGAGCGCAAGATAAAATTTATTTTATTTCTATTACAAATTTGTGATAGAGCAAAATTTGAATTTGTGTTTTTTTCATGCGGGCAAGTGTTCAACGACAAAAGAAAACCAGAAACAGAGAACTGACAGACCAGCTCAAAAGCTGGTCCAAAGGTTCACGTTGGTCTAGGGTTTTCTCACAATTCTAGATCTATAGAACCAAAGTGCAAACCAAAGGGAAAACCGGCTCAGAACCAGTCACTCTGACCTCCCTTATTTTATATGACAGTTGGCTTCTATGTGTTCATAAGAGAATGAAGTAACACCTACATCTCTTTGATATCGGCCATGGCTGGGGCCTCACAAGCCTATGACCCAATAACTCTATTGCCCATGCTGCTAACTCCCTTGTCTCCTCAATATTTTGTTGGTGCACTATGCAAAGCTTAAGCTATTCAAAAATGTGTGCAGAAAAAAGTAGCCTTACAAGGGATCCTGGAGCTTGGGATATAGGGTGCTAGCACCAGTAGGCCTTAGGGTGCTGGCACTGGTGGGTTTTAATGCTGTTGACTTGTGCTAGTTAGTAAGTTCATTATATTCTATACTTAATGTATACTCACATTCTTCACTAGTAGTATGACCTTGGGCCACCGCTTTGTCCTTGATGTGGTTTGAGCTTTCTGCCATTTAGACTTCTCCCTCTGTAACGCAAACGACTCCTATTTAGCAAGACATGCAAATAGAAGGTTTTGACAGTTATCTTTAGGCTCATTCTGAGTAGTGACACGCAACTTGCTGTTATGAAGCCGTCTTCGCACCCTTTTCAATTTTGTCTTCTAAATCAGCAATCATCTGTATCTTCAAGCTTCTCTCCATGGAGGTAGTTTTGCCATGTTGCTTCCTGGTGCATGCTCCTTCCTCTGTAGCAGTTCTTTTCTCAGTGTTCCTTTCAGATGTAGCCGCCTTTCAGTTCTTGACAGCTTCTGCCAACTTTGCAACTCCACTAGCTTGTGTCCTCATCCCTTCACACCTCTGCGCTTGGAGTGCAGGAGGAGCTTCAAGTGAGGAGTCTACAACGGGGGTGGGAGCCATGGTTGAAGTTAGGGTAAGGGTTTCAGCTTTTCTATTGAGTTCACCCTACTTGTTTGTCTTTAGGTTTTATTTTTTGAAGTCCAGTAGACTCAATCATTTCCAAACTTTGTTTGCACACTCTACTTTTCCATTCTTATACATATATCTAATTCTACCTTAGCTACTAGCTTCTAATCCTCCAATTATGCTCCTTTATATTCCCTATTTCTTCATTTAATTGACCATCTAATCCCCCCACAGCTTCATCTTACTTTTTTTGCAAAACTATTTATTTTTTTTGTGACCTTCAAACTTTGATTCCAACTCTAATGTCAAGTGCTAGGTTCAGGTACCTATGTGACTTCCCCGGCTGCAAGAAGAGTTGTCCTTCAGAAGGTGAGCTGAAAAAACACTGCTGTTGCCTCCATGACATCAGTTACACCCCAGAGGAGAAAGAACTTGAAGGTCTTGACATTTCCTTGGTCTACTATAACAAGACTGATAGTTATATAGCTCTGGAACCCCCCTCTGATGTGTTCCTCATGTCTTCAGATATATTTACATCTGATATGGTTGTACAACCATCTACACCACTTCATCCACATCCAGCAACTCCTGGGCGGCAACCTGAACCACTTACCCCATCTTATTCCCATGATCTACATAATCAAGATGAACATCTAGGTTTGCCAGTGCTCATCCCAACTTTTTATCCAGATATCTCCTAGGAACCTGACCATCAAGGTGACCTACATGGATGATGCCTCACAGAATCCAATACATGGACATCAATAGAATCACAGCCATCGGAATCACCTCAACAGTCATGTTTTGACATTCCAAATCCCAAGCTAAAATATAGATATCACCCACATATCAATGGTACGTACCCAAGCTGCTTGAGTATAACGCATTTACTCATACTATCTTAGGCCAACCCTGTGCTATCAATAGCTCATACCCTGGAAACTCTGACCTCCTACCTCAAAACCCACCCCATTGTCAACAGATTGGGGGTTATTCAAATCTAAAGTGGGTTTTCTGCTTGTGCAACATCTTTACACTAAGGGCCAGTCATCGGGAAATAATGTAGATAAGCTTGTAGATATATTGAACTTGATGACGGATGCTCCTTACAATAACCATGAAGATCTTTACAAAGCAATTGATCATTCAACTGTTTTGAGGATGTCCCATGGCAGGCATTCGAAGTGCAGTACAACGGGGACAACAATGGGCATGATCCAAATACACCCTGACCGAAGTGGATGACAGATTCACATGAAGTATACTACCAAGACCCTTGCGTTCTTATTCAAAATATGCTTGTGAATCCACATTTTTTGGACACTTTTGATTATGCTTCATACAAGGTTATGAACAAGAACAACAAGTGCCAATATGATAATCTCATGAGTGGCTCCTGGGCCTGGAAACAGGCAGTGAGATTTTTATTATAAATTCAGCCCTATCTTGCACTCATACAGTTGTTGTACAGGATGAAATAGCCAAGGATCCCAAAACCCATAGCTCAATGTTTGGGCTAATTGTTTTGGGCAGTGACAAAATAACTGTCTCCGTTGCCACAGGACAAACTGACTACTACCCACTTTACCTGTCCTTCAGAAACTTTCACAATAATGTTCAATGCATGCATTGTAACAGCATTGTCATCATTGGCTTTCTTGCTATTGTGAAGAGTGAGCCAAAACCTTGGAAGTATATATTGAAAATGACCACACCCAAGATCTTCGCATGTGCTGATGGTTACTATCAATAGGTCATCTTTGGACAAGGCCCCTATATTGCTGACTATCCTGAACAGGTTTTAATAGCATGCATTGTCCAAAATTGGTGCCCACAGTAAGTATATACTTTGTTAGTGGATTCTTACACTAATATAACTAGAGTTTGAAAGTCCTGTTGCAATGACTGGAACTGGACTGAAACATGACTGTAAAAGACTAGAAAAGACTGGGCCAATGGGTCACAGCCACAATTGGTCTTTTCCAGTTGTAGTCATGTCTTTGCATTTTTGCACAATTCAAAAGACTGGTAAAAAACCGGTTGCAGCCAGTTGTAACCAGTCTGTAGCATTTAATAAATTAGCTAAATTTCTGAAGATGTTTGTGCACCCAAAGCACTCAATAACGCAAAGGATTATCTGCCAATGCTAAGCACATAGTGGATTCATTGCAGAGTTAATTGATTGGCTCAAAAATAGCTTATATTTTTAAGCTGTCTCGATGCCTATCATTCATTTCTGCAAGGGCTACACCACGAGCTTAGTGTTGGCATAGAGACCTTTAACGCTTAGATGTTGAAATAATTCCAGGATTTTACATAATTTATTCAATGCTGCAGTCCACGTTTATGACGAGTTGCAACTAGTTGCAACTGACCTGTTGAAAAGACCAGTGCAATCGTAGCAACTGGGCTATAGCATGTAATAAATTACTTATTATCCTGAGGATATTTGAGCACGTAGGAAGTGAAAATATGAAGAGGTTTGTACGCCAGTTCTAAGCGCTTAGCAAGCTTGTTGCACATTTAATCAACCAGCTCAAAAATGGTTTGTTTTTTTGCACTATGTCAACGCCCATCGTTTATTTCAGTAACAGCTACACTAGGGGCTTAGTGTTGGCATAAGAACTCCTAGATCTTGGCAATAAATATACGCCTAAATAAATTCATAATCTTAACTAATTTATTTGATGCTAGAATTCACGTTTTGACTGGTTGCAACTGGTTGCAACTAATCTGGTGAAAAGACCAGTTGTAATCGGTCCTACGACCAGTCTTTTGAAGCTGGGACTGCCAGCAACCAGTTGCCATTGGTTGCAGTCCGGTCTTTGACAATTCAGGCTATTCAAAAGACCGGTTGCAGTCCAGTTGTTTGAAAATTGATCAAAAAACCGGACACGACTCGACTTTTAAACTCTAAATATAACTGCTTTAGATGTACAGCTCATCAAGCCAATCTTGATCAACCAAGCATCAACCATGTGCCTGAACACGCAAACCTACTTCTCAAGGTTTGCTTGTCTGCCAAGCTTTGGAAAAACTATGGAATGGTAGGGGTCATTGAGGTAATTATAATTAACTACTGCCTAGTTTCAGGTTTAATGACAATGTTGTAGCCCTTTACAGCCAGATTTCCTCACACAAACATTTATGAACTACTTTCACCCAACTTACTTCACCAACTCATCAAAGATGTATTCAAGGATCACATCGTTGACTGGGTGGCGAAATATATTGAGCATTGTCATGCAAGGTGTTACATCCCAGTTCACTCCAACCCTCCGGGCTAACTCCGGACTAACGGACACTTGGACCCAAACATCATACTATCCTATTCCTCCCCTATTGTCATCCACACTGCCCTTGTTGCTCCCCACAGCCTTTGTTGTTTTCCACAGCCTCATAACTATCATAGCCTCTGATCCTACCTCCTATCAGGCTCCTCCCTCATAGCCTTTCCTAATTCCAATTCCTTATTTCATATTCATCACTATGTTACTACCTCTGACAGACTCTGGATTACTCCACTATTGGAAATACCTACTTGTATATAGGTAGCTCAAACTCCAGTGTAATCCTTAGTTTGAATATCAACTTAGTTCTCCCCCATTCTCCCTCTTGTCTCTAAGACTCCTCTCTTTGTCATTCTCTCCATTTGACACTCTGTCTCTCCAAAATACTGGACACTAGGATTTGAAGGGCACAACACAAAAGTAGAGGCTGAACATCCTTCAGTAAAACTCCATCCCTCCATTCTGTTCCATTATTCTGTTTTGCTTTGTTCCATAACTTAACAGTATATTCAAACTCCAACTCCGAATCCTATCCAACACCAATGGCACCAGCTACATCAGCAAAGCGCCATCAGGCTTGAGTTGTGCTTGAAAGTCCTTGAAAAATTCTACATTGACTTTTTGGATGTTTCATATAATTCCAATGAACTTTCTTTTTTCTCAAGGACCCCAAGGGCTCCAAGAACACAGTGTTCTTGGAG
>JABCKM010029944.1:0-11778 GCA_018221805.1 Rugosomyces carneus | reverse complement strand
CTCTGAGACGGTTTGTAATTCTAGAGGGTAATCCGGCATTCAAGTTGTATGATATTGACCCTGATACATACGAAATCATGGATTCGCGCGTCATCCGTAGTTCGTACTTCATCCTTCGCGCAACATTTCAGCTGTTTTTTACTGATGGTTGACACGCAGGTAACATGAATACACCAAACTTCCAGACCAACCGTGAGCCATGAAACTTTTTGCTCCTTACTCTGTCTCAACCTTTTTCTAGCGACCTGGGAGGTCTACTATAGTGCGCGGGCTACATATGGAACCCTCGTAAACTTAGCTTCCACTGATTCGCTGAGCCCTGCTTTCTGGCACCGCGTTACGGAGGTCTTTGAGCGCAATAACACAGCGTTCCAGCAATATAACACGTTCCTCAATCGTGGATTTAATACACCAACCTGTAACGATGCTGCTTGCAAAAACCTCACAATTTGTGGGCTCAGAGCGTTGCGCGCTCAGGATAACTGCGTAAGCCGTTGGATGTTTTACATTCACTCAGTCAAGCATATATCCTTACCTCCCCCTATTTGCTGCGGGATCATAGATTAAGGCTACGCCTGGATTGAACTTCCGTAAGAGAGATGAGGATGGAGCGCCGCTTACAGCTCATGATCGACTCAACGACTGCGAGGGAGCTGGCATTGGGTCAATTCTTTCTGAGCTACCCTCCCGTATGCCGAAGGTTTGTGTTATACATGAGATTCCGTCAGCTGCACTGACAGACCGGAATTTGCTAGTCTCACGCGGAGCGTGAAAGGTTGAAGATTGCGATACGGAATGCCATTGATGTTTCTGCGATCTGATATAGTATACAGAAGTGGTTACTGTGAATGATTAAATGTATTGATTCAGTATCTTCGTTCTTGTCAAAATTGGTGGTTGCGCGTTATTTATCAAATGGTACATGGTAATAATCACAAGTTATCGTACCCTTGTTCTGTAAAGGCCTCATCTGATTAGGCAATACTGTATACATCCTGCTAAATGAAAGAATAGTCTTGTGTAGCTTGTTACATAGCCAACACTTCCACTTTTTTTAGAGCACCGCTATTGTGCCTCTACAGCATGCTATCAATGACTATGTGTAGAAGAATATTAACGAGTGACAAACCTTGAGAAGCAAAAGACGGGATTCGTCCATCATTACATCCGTTACATCAAATCTTTCTTCGCTCACAACCTCGACATACGGCAACCGGCTAGTCACATTCTGCTTGAATACTCCCCTGGCATTTAGCGTCGAAGGTTCCATGACAACACGGGATTCATTCCAGCCGACCTTGCCTTTCCCCTTACTGTCGTCAATCACCTCACTCCTTCCTTCCTCTTCTCGCAGCTGCTCCTTAACGGAGTACGGATTGTAGTCTCTCAGACGGAGATATCGCCATCGAACAGCTGACTCACCCTCGACATCCGCAGCTGCTAAAGAGTCTGGCTCTGCGGAGGGCTCAGTCTCTTCCAACGTGAGTGACGGTTCAGGACCCGTCAGTTCGGTTGGCGACGCATAAGGAGAGAAAGTAGGAGCGTTCTTTGTCTCTACATCTTCTCCTTCGGTTGAACTGTCGTCGCTATGAGGTGTCATATCCTCAAAAAGATCATGGAAGTGAACAGGCAATAGGGTTGGCGGATGAGTGTGAGGGAAGAGGAGCTTCTCTGGTGTAACAATTTCGATCGTGCGCAGGCCGTAGATCGAGTGTTGCCAGTCGGTGTTGAGACATTCTGGGAACCACCGAGTGCTTTGAGGACCCCAAACTGACCAAGGAACGCGTACACGTGGTATTGCTGGTGGAAGCGACCGTGTGTTATCAAGAGAAATGCCTTGTGAAGAGTTGGATGACTGTGTTGAGGAAGGCGACAGAGGATCATCGGGTGGAGCAACACGACTATAGCTGTTTTCTGGATGACAGTCATGTTCAGCTATAGAGGGTGTTGATGGGCGGTGTATTGCTGAGTCACCGCTATCTACTGATGGGGAACCCAAAATCTGATGGTGGTCCGATTGCGAGGTGTCTTTGGCGTCTAAATGACGATAACCGTTTTTCTTTGATTTACGAGGCTTGCGACGTGATAGTTTTTCCTCCAACCATTCGTTAGGCGGGCGCAAGAGGGATCGTATATTTACAAAGAATACAAAACAATGTATACGGTGCTCGTGGTGGCGGTGGTTTGCGTTTCCATCGAAGACGTAGAGGCAGCAGGCGTGGATGCGTTCGTCGGGGTTAGGGTAATGAATTTCCTTCTCCTTTCCATAAGCGTAGCTGGCATCTGGAAGCCACGGAGGTATAGAACCAGGTGTGGGATTGCTACTCATGGTTATGTACCAATATCTATAGCTACTCGAAAGTTGCGGAAACCCGTAGGTGATCTGGCAATTAGGTATGGTCTCTTCAGATATTGGGTGATCATAGGTGTATACTTCGAGTTCTCCAAATGGTCGAACGAGAAGAAATGTGTCCCGGGATAGAAACGTAAAATCGTCGATACCCGTGGTGCGTTTCATTTTGCACTAAGAGACTAGATCAGTCCTTCTGAAATATTCTGAGACCATCTAGCACATAGTTACGTACTGAGACCTGGGGCTTATTGATCCAATCCCAAATTTCCAAGTGGGCACCTTCATCATCATGTACCTCTTTTACGAGCAGCGCGATCAGTTCGCCTAGCACTTGAACTCGCAAGGCTGCTACACGTTCTGCCGAATTGCTCGTGGGTCTGGCCAGGCAAAGAAGCTTGTTAAGCGGTGCCTTGGGGTGACCTTCGTTCGTGGTCAACGACCGCAAGTGTAGTTCATACATGTACCCTGAGCTAAAACAAAGGTTAAAACTTTTAAGTGCAAGTACGAAGTTCCATATGCAATATCTACCTGCGGGGTGCGAGAGCAATAAGGATAAGAAGATCTTGCGACGGATCCATAGTAAAGTCGACGATGGTGACGTCTAGCGTAGGATGAGACCACATTCTGAGATCAGGATCCGATTCATCCCTGAGCGGTAACTCTAAGAACGATATGGAAGACGTGATGCCCTGATCATCCTCTTTGCCGTTTCCGTATAGGCCACCTGCGAACTCGTACACAGATCCCGCTGGAGGGAGGGTCAGCCGATGTCGAGCTTTCCATGTTAATGTCTTCCACGCGTGCTCTCTATCGCGAAGTATTTTCAGTCTGGAGGCATAAGAAACTGCAGAGGATTGCGGCAAGAGGCAAATCATGCGATATTTCGCGAGCTCTATCTTGTACTGGAGGTGCGAGGAGTAATGAATGATGTTGCGGAAGTTTTTCGCGAGCTACAAGTTTTCGCGTTCAAAATAGGAAAACAAAGATGCGATAGATAGATACACTAACAATGGTACAGTTAACCAGATCTGCGTCCCTCAAAAAGCTCAGAATACGACTGATAAGTTCAAGTGGTAAGTCTGTGAGATTCAGAGGTCGACGCATGATAATTATCGAGAGCTGTCACAGGTTGCAAGGATTCCGAGATGGAGATCGACCAGAGCCTAGAAACTTGTAAGGAATAGTGGCCCTTGGACAGGGTGAAGATAAATGGGTTTGAGTGCAAAGACTCAAAATCGAAGTCGATAAATTGTTTATAACCCGAGCACGTGCAAGACGAGCTCGCTCTCTGTCAGTGTCACGGTTAGTTGGAGGCCGTTCTCTGCAACATGGCCAGCAACGATACGCCGAAGCAGGATTCACCAGCTGCTCGAGGCTCCCTGGACAGCGAGCGCAGCCTTAACCTATCCCCAGATGCTTCAACTAATGGCCCGACACTCAATGGGCACACTTCGACACAGGAAGAAGACGAAACCGAGACTGACCCTATCGCAAAGCTCCAACGGGAGCTTGAAAGGACGCGAGAAGAGAAAGACACGCTTGCTACCCAATATCGTAACTTGCTTGCGAAGCTAACAACTATGCGGACAACTTTAGGCAATAAGCTCAAGCAAGATGCCGTACGTACGACCAACTTTCAGGGTCTGACTATCACTTACTTTTACTTAGGAAGAACTTGACAGGAGGGAGCAACTGGCTCAACAGCTGACCGCGCAAAATGACGATCTTAATTCTACCATTGATACCCTTAAACAAGAGCTTATAACATCGCATGAGGAGGCGCACCGTGCGTCCAGCGAGTTGGATGCAATTCGTAGCCGTGCACTTGAGGAGAGCGCACAAGAAAATCTCCTACGAGAGCGAGAACTTCGCGAAGCACAAACCGACTTAGAGCGATGTCGCATCGAACGAGATGAGTGGGAACGTGTAGCATTGCAAGAACGAACAATATCAGAAGAACTCAAATCATCTTTGGAGGCTTATAAACGCGAGCTTGAGCTTGAGCAGGAGGTTAGACAAAAGGAACTATTGGAACTAGAGTCAGAGCGAGAGAAATCTACTAATCTGCAATCTGTGCTGCAAGATTTCCAAACTTGTTCGTTCTTTAGCTGTCTCATATTCTACTTCAGAATTCTAACTTTGTAACAGCCAAAGACCACGAACTAAAGCAAGCTGTCAAAGCCTACGAAACGCAACTTAATCAAGTGACTCAATCTTTGGCGGAATTTAAGAGTCGAGCGTTAAACGCGGAGGTGAACATGCATAGTTCAGTATTATTGTTAGGCTCACATTGACGGCAGTTGCAACTTGAAGAGTCCCAGTCAGACTCATCAAAATCCCAGGAAATGGAGAAGGAAATCAAATCAAAGAATCTCCTCATCGGAAAACTACGACATGAAGGTCCGTCACTCCCCGTATATCTTCCACGCTACTAAAAGCACTACCAACAGCTGTCATCATCAATGAACACCTAATGGAGGCCCTCCGTCGTTTACGGCGTAGCTCTTCCGACACGAATGTTGACCGACGTCTTGTCACTAATGTCTTACTTTCTTTCCTAACAGCTGAGCGCGCCGACCCTAAACGCTTCGAGATCCTCTCCCTTCTCGCCACTATACTTTCGTGGACGGAATTCGAGCGCGAGAAGGCCGGCCTCCAGCGTGCGAACCCTGGGCAAACCCCTGCACCCTCCTTTTGGTCCCGTTCGTCCTCTGCCAGCAACTCACCCGCGAAAAACATGGAACTCGACAAAACCGACGAAACCGAAGTATGTGGCCTGTCCCTTTCTCTTTTGTCCTTGCCGTCTTGTTTCTTTCTCCGCGCTAACCTGTTTTTCCATATCCTTACTAGTCCTTCTCTCGCCTGTGGGTTGAATTCCTTCTTACCGAGGCCGCGGCAGGCGAGGCGTCAACTCCGCACAACACTGGCTCGCCACCTTCACGGAATAATAATTCCCTCCCTGGCACCCCAACATCCGGTGTCTACCCCACGGGGCCACCCAAAAACGCCACAAATGCCCGCCGATTCGCATCGCTTACCGCACCGAGCTCAAACTCCATGGCGACCGCGAGCTCGCCGAGCTTGCTGCTGGCGCAGCCGCCGCTGAAGGGCAAGGAACGTGATATGGGCTCATAGCGATGTTGGCTTGTGATCCGAGGCTCTCGGGGCTATTTCATTCGGTCTCGTCGCTTTTTTTTTGCTCTTGGACTCTCGGACATAAGGTATGTTCTAGCTGCTTAAGCCGCTACTAGACTTTTAATGGATCGCCTTAGCTGCTTTCGTGATTATTCTTGTTTCTTCGTATATTTGCCGCAAGTTAGTCGTCCTATTTGGTGCTAGTCAGCAATAGTTTTCAATCACCATGGCTGGTTAGAATCACAAGTACTCTAATTATATCAGTATTTTCTCAATCGTACACAACATCTAAGTAGCATGGTTCTCTAAATGCAATGAGTTGATTTGGGGCCTCCTTAATACCTTACATAGGCCTCAAAGTGTCATACCTCTAAATCCCTCCCGCCAATAGGATTCTGCATCGGAAACCACCCCTCATTAACATTAGCCTAAGCCAATGTAATGCCAAACTTTGAAATACAAGGTCAGAACATTCCATCCCGCAGCCACCCACCAATGGCAGGTTTTCAGAGATGCTTAAGGAAAGCGATCATGATGCGCAATACCCGAGGAGGCGATATTAAAATAAGAAAAATGAACCCCAAAATGGTATTATTTCTTTCAGTAGAAGTACCATTACCACTAGGCTAACTCGAAACTATATACAAGCAAAACGTCCAGGTCCGCTCATGGGACGCGATACATAATGTGTGCAGGACAAGCGACCTTAGGCAACGGTTCAGAAATTCGCAAAGATCATTTAGTGTCGGGAAAGACAAAGAACCCATTCGCTTTTGCCTATTTCGACTTCGTTACGGACTGGACCCAATCCTGCATAGTTATAAGTGCGTTTGTATTACCTGGATGACCACTAATGGTGACCTTGCATAACTCTCGAACGGTGCGTCGATCTGATACCATGGCTAGTTTCGATCGTAATCCCGTCAAGAGCCTGAAGCTTTGAGCGATCATTATGTTAATTGAACTTTTGGCTTTGTTGCGTTGAGAAGTGCTTGAGGTACCTGTAGTTGCTCACCAAGTTAGTTTGAGCTAATATCTGGATTTAAAGGCAGGGGCCAAAATCTAAACTTCCCTTTGTACAGATTAATTCGCCTTTGTCCGACGTCGGGCATGAGGCCCGACGTAATCATGTATAGTATCGTGCGTTCGAGCCTCACAGCGCATCGATGGCTGCTCAGACCGCCAATGAGCCTCTCAGCCTTCAGAAACAACGTTAGCGCTGGCTAGGTCAGAAAGTGAACTGAATTGAACTACCTTCAGTTGATCAACACTCGGGGACAAAAAAAAATAGTCCTCCGAGACATCGTGCAGGGTGAGGAATACGCATTGAATGTTTACAGGGCGGCATGAGGCAGCACAGCTGACGTGCATTCAGGCACTTCCGCCTAGGCGCGCCTAGCCTTAATAATGCAAGCTCTGGGGAGGGCAGCGAGCTCTCCTGAAACGAAGCGGAGTGTACTTCAAGACAGCTCACTTCCCACGTATAGCACGTTCGTCCACGCCTGTGCTATCAGACGCAACCACAAGAACAGCAATATGAATAGCTGGGCTCCACCCATTTCGAACAACTGGTCACATAGTCTTTGAGCCATGTAGGAACATCGGGCCGACCATAAGATAAAACGGCTTAATCTTCTCTGCAACAGCTTACGGCAACGATGAAGGAACCAGATAACTGTGATGATCTTAGGGACCCTCAGATATCACCCCAGATTGCGAGGAGAAGTTGGAGAATGAAGTTTGACAACCCGGAATAAGTGCCGAAAGTTATGGTACACATCGGGTATGGAACTTGCTTCCCAAGTTCATGTCTCAACAAGAGGTGATATTAACCCAGAAGAGTGGCCAAGTCTACAGCGTTATCATCGCTTGTATTCGAGTTGAGTCCGGCGTCCTCGTCTGGAGAGTCATTATCCTTCTCCCGTACAGGCCTACCACGCCACCGTTCGACTCTGGTTCTGAGAAGCGTTTCAATCCCCTCAGAGGACTTAGTCGCTGACAGTGCGGTCCGGAAATTCTGGAACCACGGACGCCTGCCACTGTTGATTAAATATATTCGGAATGAGGGCCGAATAGTTGCACATGAGCACATTGGAACTGACCATTGGAAGTCGATGAAATGTCTGACGTGTGTCTGCATGATCGAAATCGGAGCGATATCAGGGAACTGATTACATATGTCCAAGTACTCCAACGAGACATCCACTGGGTCAGGTAACTGGTTTATAAAGAGACTATAATGTGATAAGATTCTCAGTAGCCAGGATAGTGGGAAATGCGGAGGCCACGAACTACGGATTGCCCAAAAGTGTCTCACCCACCATCACGCCATCCGCCGCGGTGTGCTCTAGATTTTCAATGATATCCTTCCAAACACGCACGTTTCCATTGCTAATCACTGGTACTTGTAGACCTTCCTTGAGCCGCTTTACTTCATGCAAATCGGCAGATCCTTGGCGCCGCCGTCGCGCAGATACAGTCCGGGCATGGAGAGTCACCCAAGAGGCACCACATGATTCTAAACGCTGAGCGAAGTCAAGAGTCTTCTCCGCGGGCTGGCACAGTCTGAGCTTTACAGAAGTAGGGACCGTCAAGGAATGGGACATCCCATATACTGGCTCTATGACTCAGGAATAAAGATATGGGGTACGATAATAGGCTACATTACCTATATTTTGGACGTGTGGCCAGTCCTTCTGACTTAATAGGTATGCTCCATAATGTCCTTCTCTTGCGGCTTCCTGGGGACATCCGAGGTTCAGATCTGTGGCCCTTAGGACCAGAATCAATACTTCGGGGTATTGTACGTACAGATCGAAAGAGGACACACCAATACCATTGCAAAACGCCTGAAATTTCCGTCCAGCTTGTACGATAGTATCGACATCGTTATCGCATAGCTGTACAACAACTGGATGCCCAAGCTGGCTATCCGCAGTAAGATCACGTAGATGATGTTCATAGTACTCTTGATCATTTAAGACCCTCTCGGGCATCAGCATCTGCGTGTAAGCCAACGTAGATCCATGCCGCCTAACGAGAATTCTGAAAGGCAAATCTGACTGATTAACCATTGGAGCAGCTATCATAGCTAGATGGTCGCGTAGCATTGTTGATTGTGGTAGGAGCTGGAGGCTGATGTTTGTCAGCGAAGCTTGCATTCAACATACACACGGGCTCAATTTTGGATATACAAAGGCCAGTCGCTAACCGCATCGGGTTTGCTGTTAGAGTGGCTCTCAAGCTCACTTTATTGCTTCCTTTCTGCTTCCGTCGAGATCCCACTGGTGAACGGCATGATTGAAGCGGAGATGGAATTTAGCTAACCCAAATACTAGGTCCTTTGGCAACATGAACGGGCAGTTGCCAGTGAACGCGCTCAATTACCATGCACAACTCTTCCTCTTCTTGAGCGACGACGGAAACCCTATAGCCTCTTGCTTCGGCGATCACATGGTGATGTACACCATCGAAGCCTTGCATAGCCCCAGCAACGCATTGCCGATGTCGTTATAAAATCCCAGGGATATCATGCCGCATCGATGCGCGGGAACAACTCAACGACTTACCATGTGGCCTAAAGTACTTAATGGGGGCGGTTGTCTTTTGACCCTGTGAACCCCTACTCGCTCAGTTCACTCATGATTGTCCGTGTTAACTTAGCGGCAGTTGTCCTCAATCTGGGGCTCGCAGTGCTCGCAGCGGATAGCTCTACCGATCCATGCGTGGCTATTGCGGGGCAAAAATGGGTTGCTCCTAATCAAGTACGGGCTTGTTTTAGTTCGTTCAAAGTCGACGAGAGGATCAAGACGAACGTGAAGTGAACAGACCTGCTCTTAACTCCACCCTTGTAACTGTCGTTTAGATTCTAGATGTGATCAACAATACCATCCCTTTCCACACATCAGTCAACTATGAGATCAGAGCTCCCCAACCTTTTGCCAATGACGTTCATGAGGACTTGGCGGCGGATCTCGCAAGAATTCGACGTCAATCCTACAAATCAGATTACGATCTTCATATTGATCTTTCACGCACGTTCAAGAGATTAAATGATGGTCATTGTGTCTGGATAAATCGCTGCTTTGTGTGTTATATGTCCCTGTCAAATGTCGTTCGCTTACTTTTGGAGCGTCCAATCTTAGGATTGTATGCGTGTTCTGTCTGAATATAAATTACTACCTCCTGAGCACCTTCTTAGCGGCCTTTGTCAATTTCCTGCCGATTCCATTGACCCTACTTACGGCATCAGATGGTACTCAGAATGTCCACATCGCTCCTGAGGCATTCACTGTCGCAAGTGCGGAGTTCCCGGATCAAATCCAAGTCTGGCAAAATGCGCTTCCTGGTAAACTCAAGGGACAGCTTGCTTCAGTGAGCGATTACAATATCTGAGGCGCGTTCTAGGCTACAGCAAGCTCTTTCTGGTAGCTTTCAGGTGCTCGGGTTCTAAAAATCAATGGCCAACCGCCATTCACCGCAGTTGACGCTAACGCCCTGATCACTGGTAGTTTCCAATCCTTTGGTACACGTCAAAACACGTTAAGTTACCCATACACTAATAAGCTATACTAGCACTTTAACTATATCTAAACAGGTTCTTTTCGAGTTACCAAATCGGTGCGACTGGATGGACGTACATCATGGGCAACTTTGCTCAACAGGCGCTCCCACTTGCTGACGATGTCCAGCTGACTATTCAAAGAGTTAATTCGACCAGCACTGATACACTGCGGGTATGCTGACCGCGTGCGGCACATGAATTTTTCTTTGACCTTAAGCCGTAGATACCTTACCGCTCCAGGATTGGAGCCATCAGAACCTTCACAGATGGAAAATCTTATCGTACCAATAACTGTTTAGCTGTCGCTGGCACCAACGGATTCGACGCTTACGCTGCCTCAGCAGCCTCCGCAACTTCTGTTGAACGACCTGTCACAAAATTCCAACAACAACCTCCTATATCCCCTGAAGTCGCTCGCAAGCACCATGTTAATGTTCTACTGGATACTTCTCCATTATCTGATGTCGTACTTCCTCCCACCTTGGCCCCTGGCCTTCCAGCTCTACCTGGGAGCCAAAGTGTGGTACAGTTTTATCTCTTGAAAGATGGAAAGACTGGTGTGGTGGCCCTAGGGAGCTTCTCTGACACCGATTTCAATACGTTTCTAAACAATATGCTGGAAGGGTTGTTTTCATTGAGGGACCAGGGAGCCGCGCGACTTATAGTCGATGTGGTAAGTTGTGATGCCACGGTTCTGGGCCGTTTGCTTATCTGGTACTACTACAGACTAACAATGGTGGTGGTTTCATTTGTGCGGCTCACGTAAGTTTGTTCCACGTAAAGCTGGCGTTGACCTTTATTAAACCATTCTCTATAGTGGCTTCATCGGATTGTAAGTGGCGTTGGTATAGATCATATTTTTTCATTAATAGCGTCGATTCAAAGATCATAGGGCCCAAGTCCACGACTGTTCCCCAAGCCGGATTAGACACTGAAACCCGAGATGGGCCTCTTGCTCAACTGATCGTCAAACAGATTATTAACACCAATGCCGATCCTGATTTACTTTTGCTTTACAATCCTCTCCAATGGAGGAATGCAAGTAATCAGCAGTTCGCAGCCAATCAGGACTGGTTGCAACCCCCCGTAGGGAAGATCATCAATGGCAGACGTGACGCGTTCAGTCAGAGGTATACTATTACTGGGTTCAATTCAATTTACGTTAGTAAATCAATATAGGTTGGGTCAAGAGTGCCAACCAGAGAGTTTCCCCTCAAACGTTCCGCAAGCAGCCATTTTTGATCCCAAGAATGTGGTTATCGTATCTAATGGCAGGTACGCCCTGTTTGTTAGCCGTGGCACCCGATACCAGCGATTGAAGCCAAGGTCACCAGATGTGCCAGTTCATGCTCCCTTTTCAGTGTAAGCCTGACATAGATCAAATGAAAACGGAGATGAATTAATATGTGGTGTATCACCTCGGTCCTTAGATAACCATGGCGAAGGAGGAGGGCGTTAGAACAGTAGTCATGGGGGGCAAGAAAGATATCCAGCAGCAATTTTGCGGTACTGTTGGTGGTCAGTCAACCGACTTCTCGACGATAGACACGGAGATCAAGGTAAGTTAACTTTTAAACGCCTCGCTCACCGTGATTAATCACTCGGACAGACTACCCACCTAAAGAATAATTCATTGGCTCCTCCCGATCTGTACGTTCCTTTCTTTACCCATCCGTGTTCTGCATGACTGCTACTGGACTTGCCGGCTATTTCCGAGCGTCCATAT
>JABCKM010029939.1:0-12113 GCA_018221805.1 Rugosomyces carneus | reverse complement strand
CAGGTTACCCGCACCCTCACCCCTGACACCCATACCCTCAAACCCTTGCGGGTGCCCATACCCTTGCTCATCCCTAGTTTATGATGGATAGAAATTAGAGTAGACTCTTAGTAGCCAAACGTGGTCCTTTTAAACTATGCTAGCAGGTGATAAAAAAGAATAGTTTGGCTCTACTGTTTACAATCAACAGTAGTCATGGTAAACTTCTAGTTAACAGATATAGTCCTGTGAAGCTATGCTGGTAGTTATAGATGATATGTAGTCTGGTTCTACTATTTACAATCAACAGTAGTCACAATAAACTCCTAGCAAACAGATGTAGTTGTGTGAAGTCACACAGATATATATGATTGAGATTTAGTCTGACTCTACTATCTATAATAAATAGAAGTTAGAGTAGACTCTTAGTGGCTAAATGTAGTCTTTTCAAACTATGCTGGTATGTATGAATAATGAATAGTTTGGCTCTACTGTTTACAATCAATAGTAGTCATACTAAACTTCTAGTCAACGGATATAGTCCTGTGAAGCTACACCGGTAGGTATAGATGATATGTAGTCTGGTTCTACTATTTATAACTAACAGTAGTCACACTAAACTCCTAGAAAACAGATGTAGTTGTGTGAAGCTACACTGATACATATGATTGAAATATAGTCTGACTCTACTGTTTATGATAAATAGAAGTTAGAGAAGACTCTTGGTGGCCAAATGTAGTTCTATAAAACTATGCTGGTATGCATGAATAATGAATAGTTTGGCTCTACTGTTTACAATCAATAGTAGTCAGACAAAACTCCTAGTTGACAGATGTAGTTGTGTGAAGCCACATTAATAGGAATGGGTGAAATATAGTCTGACTCTACCATTTACAATCAATAGTGGTCACACTCAACTCCTTGTAGACAAAAGTAGTGTTGTGAAGCTATACTGGTAGGTATAGATGATATATAGTCTGACTCTACCCTTTACAATCAATAGTAGTCATATTGAACTCTTACTAGTTGACAGATGTAGTTCTGTGAAACCACATTGATAGGAATAGATGAACTATAGTCTGGCTCTACAGTTTACAATAAATAATAGTCATACTAAACTCCTAGTAAACAGATGTAGTCCTTTGAAGCCACACTGATAGTTATAGATGAAATATAGTCTGACTCTACTGTTTACAATGAGTAGTAGTTACAATAAACCCTCAATCGAAAGATGTAGTCCTCTAAAGCCAAAATGACAGACATACATAAACGCAAATAAATGTGCCTTGATTATAGTTGCACCAGATCGTCTAAAATGTTTATGTGGTTTGTACAAAGTGTACAGAAGATTCTGTAGTTGTACTGCACCTCAACCTGACAATGGGAGTGAGCGTGAAATCTTTAACTCATAAATCATAGGATACAGACCATCTAGACAGATTTTGTGGTTTTCATGAGGTGCACCGTGTACAGAATTCGAAGATTCTGAAACTATACTGTAGCATAAAATAACAATAAGGGTGTGCACAAACTCTTTACCTGGTAAATTGTAGGAGACCTCTACACACATTATACTTGCAATTATACTAAACCACTCTTAACTTCGAAACAGTCTGAGTCAAATTTTCATAATTCACGCGCACCACCTAAGCTACGATTTTACTAAACTGATTTGGCTATGTAACAGTAGAGCAAGTCACGACAAAAGCACCATCATCCTAAAGTTACTCCTCTGCATCCGAGACCACGATAACCTCAGAAATGAGCCTCTGCTTGAGTGTGCCCTCAGCCTGTTGGAGCGCCTTCTGCATCTTCCTAACGAGTAGGAGCTCCCTCTGGGTGGGGTTCTGTGTATTTGAGTATATATCTTGAATGCTTACTCGTGTCCATTTTTTCCACCACTGCACCATGAAGCCGCGCTCATATGCATATAACCTACCCTTTCGCCATGGCTCCACTATTCCTCGTGATGGTGAAGCCAGTGTCGCCTGTTTCCACCACCACCAATCAAAGAGTACATCGTCCTCAAAGCACCCACAGTGGAGTTTACCCCCAGTGCGCTTGACGATTTTCACTGGCTTATCCTTCTCTGCCTTCTTGCTGCCGTTGGCGCGACAAACCCATGGTACCCCAGTCACGGCATTTGATGCCGGTGGGTTTGAGTCGTTGACGGCGGTATTCTTGTCATGATAGAGGTGGTAGGGACATACAATGTTGAGGTACTTTGTCGTCAAGCAATGGAGAGCGAGTTCGCGAGTTAGACAACCGACTTCTGGGCAAAATTCGGCGACGTCTCGAAGAATGCGGCGAAAACGGACAGGAATTGGTTTTTTGTTCTGCAGGAATGCACTGATATGGGCACAGCATTGGACTAAGGACAGAAGTTCTGAGAGCTGCACATCGGGGAGAGGATCGAGTAGCTCGTACCTGTTTTTGACTGCTTATGGGCATCCGAAAGACGATCCCAGCGTTTGCGACCGCTCACTTGGAATAATGAGCAAAATCAGCAAATGTAAGTATGATAAATCGATTAAACGCGTACATCGTTTCTTTTTGCCATTCTCATCGACTTTGTTTTCGTCTTCATCTTCCTGGTTGTCTTCGTCTTCATTGTCCTCCTCCTTGTCTTCCTCGTCCTCGTCCTCGTCATCGTCGTCATCGTCATCGTCATCGTCGTCGCCGTCTTCATAGTCGTCGTCGTCATCGTCGTTGTCTGCAACGGTATTTTCAAGCTCCATACCCGCATCAAACGGTCTTGAATTGACCACCTCGATGCGTACGCTCGTTTTGTTTTTATCGCCGCGCTTCCCAGCCTTCGGACCAGCCTTGACAATTTGTCCACCGTGTTTGCGGGTTGTGTCTTTGGTAGGCCGTCCATCCGTCCGATTCTTCCCCATCTGATGCACGATTTTCATCATATCCTCCTTATCCTCCTCAGTGATCAACCTCATCCCATCAGGTTTGGAGGAACCTCGCCCTTCGTCCCCACCTCCCATCCTGAGATCCAAGTCCCCAGCCTCCTTCGGTTCAGCCTTTGCGTCAGCTTCATCGAATACAATCCCTTGCCACTCATCAGCCCATAGCCCCTCCTCATTGTCGTCGACGTCCATTGGGCCGCCAGTCTCTGAGACGATGCAACAGGGATCGGAAGACACGGAGGGGGAAGGTTCATGATTCTCGGAGTCAGGTTGGGGCAGAGGCTTCGTCGTAGCATCAGGTTCATCTACAGGCCATGTATCGGATCTGAGTCTCTGACGTGGCTTTGGCGTTTCAGAGTTCTCGAGCGGGCGTTTGGACGAGTAAGTGACGATTGGCTTCTTCCCTTTGTCGGCTTGTTTATGGACCGGATCAGAGGCGTGAGAACTAACGTCAACAACATCGAACTCTCCTCCGTCATGATTCGTCCTTAGGTCTGGTTTGGGGTTATGGGCGATACGAACTGGGTATTGGGATGGTAGAGGGGTATTTGAGCTCGAACGCAAGGTCGGATCTGGTAGGGCCTCAATCGTGTCAGTCACAGGATCTTCCGAATGCCTAGCGTGAACAGCGCCTTCTGATTTATATGGCGTAGACGGCAGAATGGCATCAGTCCCATCGCCGGAAACCATAGCGCTTTCATCTACTACGTTCGTTTTTGCTTGGGCCGAATGGGAACCGTCATCTGGCCCTGGGCTGTCGTTAACTGGGGCCTTGGGCTGAGAAATGTCGTCTCGTCCCGGGTTGTCTTCTGCGGCAACTTCGTTGGGGATAGGAGTCTCGCCATCGCCACCGACCGTCTCCGTACCCTTATCTATATCAGCAACTGGAAGACGAGTCGATGACGCATCAGTATCGGATGCACCCTGCTGACTGGTGTCACTTTTGTTGTCAGCGCGCATGAGCTCGTGAAGCTCTGGAAACTTTAATAAGAGGTTGTTGACATCCCTTTCCACCCGTAACATGAACAATTTCACTTTCTTCTCTGCAGCTACAATAAAAGTTAGTATCTGAAGAGTGAAGTCAAGAGTTAATCTAACCTTGGCTACCGCCTGTGCTGTGCGTGGATCGTTTCTGATGGACTTCGACTAGGCGACGTTGGCCATCTTCTCGCTGTACGAGTAGGTCCTCGTATTTTTTAAGGGCTTCATCAACGCTCATGGTACGGACCCCTATCGTTCAAGGTCACATTAAACAGTTTCGTACTCATGAGTTGGGCTAGGACTTACCACAAGAAGGCATCGGTGACGAACGGCAAAGCGTGGTACGTCGAATCTCAGAGTGTTCCTACTTATAACATACATATAGGAGCCTGGTCCCAATCCGAGCATTCGGAACGCTCCCAACATGTTCCTTCAGCATTCTCAAAGGTATCCGCTCATCCCATCCCTTGCCGAACAAATACATTTTATCTAACCCATCGCACGACGGTCTTCTTGGCCCGAGAATGCTACACACTCTGAGAAGAAACCTCCTCGATCACTGGTATCATGTCCATTATTACGTGTGTCGACAGTCTTCGGGTGCGAGCAATCGTCTTTCTTGGCACAAGAGCGCCACTAATTTGACATTTATCAACAAAAGAGTCATCATTTGCAGCTCACGAGCACACTGCACACTGTACTCAAGGAGAGGAACCCTCGATCATCGACGCTGTGCATATTATTATGTGTATCGTTTAACAGCGGTTTTCAGGTGTGAGTAATTGCGTTTCTAGGCACGAGAGCGCCACATATTTGACATCCAGTGAGAGAAGGATGTTCCTTTCCCTTCCACGCCATACGCGTGACGCACAATACATGACCCATTTGAATAATATTCTCATAGCAAAAAGGGTTGTAGAACAAATGCATATAGCAATTGGTATTGTTCTGTAGTTAATGCTGCCTATGTGATGCTGCTCTTACTCTCGATACAACCCTAGAGCGCCACTCGAAATTTGATACGCATCAATGTTCTCACTGTTTGTACAACCCTAGAGCGCCACCAGTTTTTTTACATGCCGGCTGGAAATTTTTTTCAAGGAGAAAAGATGGGTTGCCTGAATTTTACACACCATTTCCCCTCTTCGAAGTATTCCCATTGAGAATGAGGTTCCTCCAACAAGCAATGAGCGGCGATGGGTGCTCAAACACTTCCCCAATGGGTAAAAGATTTGATCGTCAAGACGTCATTCCTCAAAACATCTAATCAATGATAACAATAGCTGAAGATTCATATACGCTCGTACAACAGTCATATCCACGCATTGACTCTTTGGTCGGTGTATGACTCGAGCAAAAATATAAGCATGCCTGCATGGAAAACATGAGTTGGAGATAAATGTGAGGACGAGTTGCCAAACTGTCTCGCGCTGAGATGCAACCATTGATAACTAGTTTCTCACTCACGACACCTCTTATGCTTCTTTTGCACTTGCAGTACTCCTAGGAATAATGTATATAGCAAATCATAGAAAGTGGGCAAGGACAGTATGTAACCAATAGTCAGGTCGCTGAGAACGATATCGACATCTCGTGGTGATATAAGTATATCTATTTACTGGATCATTGACCGCTCCAACTCTTGTACAGTTATGCCTACCCCGTAAGTGTTAAATAACAAGCTATTTCACTGTATATGCTCCATGTGATTCATTCAGAGTTCACAACTGAGTTCGTTGAGTAGCAGAACCATCACAAACGGTCGAATTATAGGTTATTGTTTCATTCTTATGCACCCTTTGATATTATGCTACCTAGACAATGTAATGTCGATACAATTTATAACTAGGTAAACCTGTCTACTAATTGGTACCTAAACCGGTTTTCCATTCAGCATAACCTGCACTTCCGAGTTCACACTGAAATGTTTCGTGAGTTCTTAAAATAGCAAGACCTCGCGAACGGTCAAATTATAAGCCATCACCTCCTTCTTACGCGCCCTTTGACATTGTGCCACACAGACAATGTAATGTATAACTTGGTAAACCTCTCTAATTGGTGTCTATCTTGTCTTGCTATCCAGCGTGCCCTCCGCCCCAGAGTTCACGCCAAAAGGTCTTGTGAAGCAGAGCCCATCAGTGCCCATCACAAACAGTTGAATCCGATGTTACTAGTGCCCTCCGAGATCATGCCCACATACAATATAATCTATTGCTTGGAAAACATATCTGATTGCTATCTAAACTGTCTCGCTATTTGATGTACTCTGCCCTTGTAACTGATTTTGTAAGCGTGCTATGAAAGCGTCCTTTTCTGCTATCAGCGTGCTCTGTGTTTCTAACTCTGCCTCTACTGATTTCAATATCTCTTGTGATTTTTGAACCTCAAGACTGAGTTGAAGAGCGTCCTGTCGACGTGAATTGAGAAGCGAGATATATAGGGTGTTGAAAGAGTTCTGTAAGGTAGTTATTTGTTGCCTACCATCTCGGCGTAGCCGCGGGGATGCATAGCTAATAAAACCACGGTTTGCTGTACTGTGTTGTGCGGACAGGTAAAGCCAACAGCCAGTCTCAGCCACAACGCGTTCACACTGTAAGAGAATTAGAACGCTACTACAACATAATTAAAAGTAACTTACCCGTGAGATCATGCTCTGCATCTCAAGGCAGAAGCGTCGCGTTGCAAGGCGAGAATCAATGAGTGGTTTGGGTACCGGTTTAGTATGGACAACGGCTAATACAGAGCTCACTACTTAGAAACTGAAAAAGAGAATAAAGGACTTACAATAGGTGTCATTTCCGCGTTTTGAACCTTCAACATGCCCGTAGATCGGGTTCCGACTTGTTGCATACACCCTACCATTTTTAGAGGCTGGCGTCGGGATGATCTCCTCGTCGTCTTCGTCGTCACCATCACCCGGCAATCCATGAGGTGTTTCTGACTCAGAGTGGCTCCCTGGAAGCGAGCCGTGACGAACAGGGGTGGAGAAATTATCTAATTACACAGTTCGACACTACCTCAACAAAAGAAGTGTCGACGCACCGGTCAAATTCTGCATTGGCGTGCTAGCGTTTGAGGTTGGATGATTGGCCTGCTATCGGAGGTCTCAATGAGCTTTGGTATCGAATAGAAACCTAGTAGAGAGATACATTATCCGATGTACTGGCCTCTGTCTCAACACGACCAAGACGCCCGCCAGATACCTCGAGGTGGTCCGCAAGCTTTTTGTTATCAGGTTGAGAAATTGAGAGTATTGACGCAGTAGAAATACTTACATATTTGCGACCAGCTTTACTATGTAGACATTGACTGAGTAGTGGGCGCTCTAAGCACCGCTTGCAACAAGGAGGTCGGCGAGAAGACTTTGGCATGACTGAGGGAGGATGCCGTCGGGCTTCAGTTTGGTATATATATCACCTAAAAGGAGTTGGATATAATGAGATCGGTGGAATTAGTGCCGCTTTGCATTTTCCCAGATGTTGAGTACTCAGCTTCCCACCGACATGGATGCTGCCACTGAGATGATCAGCGTCGATACTCCTCCACCGTCACCCACTCATATCTTTAGTGAAAACTCCTCAGACAACTACTTCGCCATTCAGGAAGTCCCGAGCCCAAAAAAACGAGTAGCAAGGCCTACGAGTAGACCATTGGCAAGAAATAAAAGAAGAAAAAATCGCTCACCTAAGGCGCTCAGATCAGGTATGGACGACGAGTGCTCAAACGTAGCAGCGGACATGTGCCATGATGAAGCAATCGGGGTGGACACAGATCCCTATCAAGCATATGCAGCAGCTGTTGGAGAACGTTGAGCGGGTTTCTATCCTTTAGTAAGGAACACGTATGTAGTTCAAGGATGGGATAATGATCGTAAATGGGTTAAGGTGAGCTCGACGCAGCCAGGGAAGAGCAGAGACTCACTGTTTTTCAGAATGACTGGTATCATTTGCGTCGCATCGCGTCTGGAGACGATGTATATGTCTCGTGTGGATGTCCTGGTGGTCGAAACATTTTACCCTGGCCTTGCGTTCACAAGAAATATATCCAAGAGTTTTATGATACGCAAGAGTTCCTGCGAGGAGGGCCTGAAACTCGTAAGTTCAAGCCATTCCTTGACGTGAAATCGCGTTTGAGCTGAACTGAGAAGGAAAATCAGTCACATTGTTCGCGAGACAGATGCTAACAGAAGAGAATACTTATCGCAACTGGTTTTCGGTCGTGAACCAGTCGTTTAACAATGTAATCGTCCTGTTTGAAGGCGATGACGCCGGTAATGGGATATGGGAGTGTAAAAAAGACCGAGAGTCGAAATGCAGCCATGTTGCTGCCGCGTCTGACGAGTTGAAGCTGCTACTAAGCGTTCGGGGTATGAACTTCGACTGCAATTTGGACTTTCAGCAACCTAGTAAGTACCACCGTTGCGTTTGTAAACGTTACTCAACACACAAAACAGAACCTACCGCTGAGCCTGACGATGGTCGATCCGTGTCCCACCGACCTATTCCACCTCCATCCTGGTGCACATTGACATCAGATTCCCTGCTGTACAAGAGGCACCCTCTGGCCGTTGAAAGTCCGAGAAGAATTCATATCGACGAGCATGGGCGTTGTGTCTGTGGGGCCCGCTACGATCCGGACCGCTCGATATTACTCAATCAATGTATCATCTATGGCCTCACCCACTCCGTACCAGCTGAGGTCGAAGTACAAGCATGTCTTCTGTGCTGTTCGAAAGGAAAACGACTTATTGGTCCCGACGCACGTGAACTCGGATTATTCAATAGCGACAACAAGAGGTTGTTCTCCTATGCCCTTCTCGACGAATATACCAGCGCGTTCACGGGATCAGAAACGCCATTCGTGGCATGGGTCACCAGCCGGAATCATACTTACAACACGTATGGTTCATCTACTCCTTTCGTCACTGAGACAATATTCCGTGCGGCTTGGTTCACATATGTTCGACTACAACGCCTCGACAGCAACCTATCGTGCACGATCTGCGGCCCACACCCAGAACGAGTAATTTGGGACGGTGTGACCATCGCGTTTAGGAAAGACAAGGTAACGGCTTCCCTTCAGCCACCTACCACGACCTTGAACGACTCTCTCATCCGTGATCGCGTCCGCTATCAACCAAATCAACGACTTATTGAAGATCGCGAAGTACGCCGGCTCTTACGCACCTTCCTTCACAACTGTGATGCAAAACGCCTTGACACGAGAGAAAGTGAGAACGACTCCAATGAAGGGGCTGCAGATCAAGACGATTTTGCATCGGGTGTCGCAAAGGTTACGCTGAAGCTTCAAGAAGTCAACATCCATTTGGCAACCCTCTTTACTCGCCTTACCAGAGCCGAGACTCGCGATGGAGCCTCACGAGCGTACGAACAGTTTTTCTACCAGGTGAGTAGTTGAAATTTGATTGACAGACAAGTTTACATTATTTTACACGTTCGAAGGCCTCATCTGAAGACACTGTCCTCCGTCTAGCAACGACGGACGCCATGGAGCTCTTGAAAGCTTTTCTGACGGACCCTATACCACACACCGCCTCGCGTCTCATTGTCATCCCGGCTGTCTACCATATCCTACATGCCGATCATTCACAGTTCCGGCAGTACACAGACACAGTTCTCCAGGTCGTTTGGTGGATCCTCGGACGCCTCGAGATGGTTTTAGCCGATCTTCTTGATCACGGGGCACCATTAGAAGCTGGGGACAATGGAGAGACAGATGATTGGCACAAGGTGAGTAAGAGTGAATGGTATGGAAGTTTACCCATCTGAAATTCGAAACAGACAGGGGCACATTACAGCCTACCGAAGATTCGCGACCAGCCTAAATATCCAAAGTTAAAGCACGAGCAGAAAAAAGACTCAGGAAATTGTGGAGGGAGATGCTCAAAATATTATGAAAAGTATGGTAAGCGGAACCTTACTGGTGGTATAATGGGTGTCTGGTGTACGCACAGCATTTGCTACGGGTTTCACTGCATTTCGGAGAGTGAGGGCCGAGATGACGTCTTTTCCGCTCTGGTGACGAGATGGCCACAGGCTCCAAAAGTCATTATCTATGACTTTGCATGTGCGTTGGGCCCCTTTTGCCTCTTGCGGGAGCCAGAATTTTTTGCAAATACTAAGTTCCTTATCGATCACTTTCATTCCTCAAACCACAAGAAGTGTGATCCAGCATGGTTCCTCTCTACATATGTCACCGTTGACCCGCGATTGGCGAGCCTCAATTCAAGTGCTGCAGAATGTGGTAATAGTGGACTCAATCGCATTCGCAAGTCCATTAGTTACATGTCTCAAGGCCGGGCTATTCTATATACTAATACATTCTTAGCTATTTGGAATAGAAAACAGATACGAAAGCAATTAGGTATCATTGAATGATGTAGTTGAATTTCTTCATGACGAAACCATACATGCCAAAGTTATAGCTTAGCAGAACTGAATTTGTCTGTGCATGTATGCTGTAGATACTATAGCAAAACTGAACAAGGTCCTGATGACCGCTAAACCTATGGTGTGGTGTGGTACAACTTCACCAACCATTTTTTACAGTTGTAGTATATTTCTATTGCTGATTAAGTAGATAATTACGGTCCATGGAGACCACTCACTCACAAGTATTGTACCAGCACACTCCAAATTTATTACATGTAGTATTCAATGCTATAATTAGGCACAAGCAGTTGAATGGAACTACAAAAACTGCATCAACAGTCTGTTCAAACATATACCTATTTATATGTAGTATTCTCAATCCACACTAGATAGGTATATATATAATCATATGTGACAACCATAATTACACATAATAGAGATTGGTGGTACCACATAGGCACTTTGTGAAGCCTAGCAAAGATAGAACCCTACTCCAAGTGGTATCAATGGACTACGCTGCTATACAGGATGTGGATACAGTCATTTAAGTCTACAAATGCTCAAATTGTAGTCTACCTGTACAGATGACTACTTCAGTCATATATAGCAGTATGTCCAAACTACTTCTATGCTTCATATAGTTCTATAGTATTACAGAATGGTATTTTGCACCTACCCAGACCAGAATATAGACACCACAAAATTGGGATCTCATATATCACAATGTATCCAGTAGTGGCCTCTCCATTCCACAACATTAGATCTATTAGCTTGGATTAGCCACTATCATCTTTTAGTAGCATTTATAAACTATATATGTCTTACTAGATACTCGTAGTTTATGTATACCATTCCACAATAACAGTAGTTTTTTGAAACCAGTAGTGACAGCTAGGCATCCGTGATATACTATGATGCAAACTATTATATCTATATTGGGTTTGACAAACTTGCACCACACTGACTAATAGTATGTTACTACTACTACTATGTTTTTAAATAACTTATGGTTTAGACATCTCACAGAATCATGTATACTTTAGTGTTCCAAACTAGAAGACCTAGCATTATGGTTTTATAGAACTGGTTCTATGTTGTTAAATAAAAAATAGGGTTTTACATACTGTAATCACCTTTGCTTTGGTTTGGCTAATGCCCTACATGCACATTTACAGTATTTTAAGCTATAAACATTACATAGCAACTCGATAGTAGTCTGCCTGCCCCATGCAACTGTATTCTATTGCTATACCCAACTGTTAGGTTTGCTTTTATAGTTTTTCCAACCATTATTATCCCTAGTCATTTGTAAAGACTATTCTCTTGATTTCTCTGGTTGATCACAACCATCTGCTACACTCCTGTAGTTTATATAAACTATATCCACCTCCAATTACCTTTTAAAGTTTGAGGGTCCCAAATGTTGACCCATTGTGGTCTGCTTAAACCCTGATCTATATATTTGTAGTTTCTGGGAACAGTAATCCCCCTGTACCCCCGGGCTCCATTGACCCCCTCTTGCTTCATATGGACTCTTACATAAGGGGACCACCTGCAGTCCCTTGTTTAGCTGCATGTACACCCTGAACTTGGCTTATAAACTGGCCTAGTCTGGTACACCATGTGACCCAGACTTATCTGTTAAAACCCCTGTGGACGGTCTTCCCTCCCCACAAAATGGGGCCTCAGACTGCTAGCGATTGGTGCTCATATATTCATCCAAGTCATTGTTGCTCTACTACAAAATATTGACTCCTTTCCCATGCCTATAGCAATCTAATGATGGCGGCCCAAACAAAATTCGTCCTTGTCTGATTGGGGAAGGGAAGAGGAGTTTTATATC
>JABCKM010029937.1:0-12279 GCA_018221805.1 Rugosomyces carneus | reverse complement strand
CCTCTAGTTTCACTAGAGAACTACACAAACCAGTTGTCTGACTGAACCCTTGGAATTAAACTCGATTTGGTTGCCTTCCTGCATCAGCAGTTCACTTGCAAACACATCTGTTACCCTCTAGAAGCAAAAGACTCCTACATCCGCCTCTTCTAGAAGACGTTTTCTAGTGTTGTCCCCTCTTACTCGCCTCGCTAGTTTTACCAGAGGTTACATCAAACATATTTGGAGTGTGTGTGTGTGGTGTTGGTGTTTTTCAGTCGGTTCTGTAGGCTTGTCCTTGCAGTGTCGATTTAGGCGCTTTCACTCAGTCCCCTAAAGCCACCATCTTAGCACTCTGTTCACCCATCCGCAGACCCAAAGAATGATGAAAGGGGGCCAACAGTGCCCCCTTGCACATCTCAGACTACTCATTAGGGATAATTACCTATAATTGAGCATTAGCCTGGGATCATTCTTTATCACATTAGAATTAAATTAGAGATAAGTATAGCAATGTTCACAATTTTTATAAAAAAAGGATATATCATTGACTTAAATACTACATTATAACTGACATCTATCTAAAATGAAAGAGATAAGATGTTATAGAAGTCAGCTGTAGGTAAAGGAAGGGGGAGGGGCATCTCCGACGTTGTTTGCGTCTGCTGTGAGAGGAGGAAGAGGGCATCGTTAGCCCCCCTTGGTATCATGGGAGTCGGATGTGGGCAGTGGAAGGTGGAGGGGGCATCATCAGCCCCCTACAGCATCGTTCACATCCGCTGTGAGAGGAGGAAGAGGGAGGGGGCATTGTCAGCCCCCTCTGGTGTCGTTGGTGTCTGTTGTGGGAGGAAGAGGGCGGGGACGTTGTCAGGCATCATTTGCATCCATTGTGGGAGGAAGAAGAGGGTGGGGGCATTGATAGCCCCCTCCAACGTCGTTTGCATCCATTTGGGAGGAAGGAGGGTGGGAGGAGGAAGAGGGAGGGAGGGGGCGTTGTCAGCCCCCTCTAGCGTTGTTTTTGTCCATTTTGAGAATAGGAGGAGATAGGGGCACTCCGGCGCCATTTGCATTCGCTGTGGGGAGAGGAAGAGGAAGGGAGGCGTCATTTGCATCTGTGGTGAGGGAGGGAAAGGCATCGTTTGCATCCATCATGATGGAGGGGCCCCCTTGACATCGATCGCGTTTGCTGCGGGAGAAGGGAGAGGAAGGGGGACCATTGTGGGCATTGGCTGTGGGTAATAGAAGGCAGAGGGGGCATTTTCAGCCCCCTCTGGCGTCGTTTGTGTCGGCTGTGGGAGGAGGAAGAGGGAGGGGTCTCGTTAGCCCCCTCCGGCGTCGTTCATGGGCAAAGGAAGGGGGAGGAGTATTATCCTCCCGTTGGCATTGTGGTGGTTGGTCATGGGCAGAAGAAGGGGTTGGGGTATTGTCGGCTCCGCCCCCCGTCGTCGTCGGCATTGGTTGTGACTAGAGGAAGGGAAGGGGGCCCTTCCGGCGTCGTTTGAGCCCCCGGTATACAAATGAAGGGGGAGGAGCATTGTCAGCCCCCCCTTTGCCGTCGTGCGTTTGTGTCAAAGATAAAAGGAGGTGGGACATCCTCAGCCCCGCCCCTGGCCATCGTGGTTGACTGAGTCAGTTGTGATAGAAGATGGGGCCTCAGCTGCTCCAGTGTCATTGAGCCCCAGTGCGCAAAGGAGGTATGATGAGCTGTTGTGGTCGTCGGTTGAGGACAGAGGAAGGGGAAAGAGGAGGCAGATTTGCCCCCGCTCTCATTTGCGATGTCCAGCACATGTGGGGAAGGGGGCAGGAGTGGGCGTTAGCAACAAGAAAAAAGTGGCCCGCTGATTGGCTTGAGCCGCTGAGCTGAGCCCCTTAGAGCCAAATATTTGGCTCTGGCTTGAGCTGTCAAGCCATATTTCGGCTCATGCCGATGAGCCGAGCCGAGCCGAGCTTTGGCAACACTAGACGACACCACAATGGAATTTTGGCGCATCCACTTTGAGAATAACCAAGTTCAATAAATGAACTCGGAATAAGTTTGGGGTGTGGACCTGCATAGGTCTTGTCAGCATGCTCTTGATCATATTATTATTCTTGATAAAATTTGCACCGCTCTAGCATGAGATTTTTAATATTTTTCAAGAGTGATCCAAGACTTTTCAAGGCTGTCTAAGAGGCAAAGCTTTCAAACCTAGTCCGAATTTAAGAAGCTTGCTTTTGAATAAAGATGAGCCCAAGCACTTAGAGCTCTTAAAAAAAGCATTTTAAGGAGTATTAAGACAGATTAAGAACTGTGACGTTTTCCTGATGAAAGGAGATTGTTGAACATCCAAGCCGCAAGTCTCTGCTGGCACAGGCCGGCGCTTCCCCAAGTGCCAAACATCTTTTAATTCCTATCCAATACTCAAGCATCATGATGCAAGAAATAACTTCCCTAAGGAGAAAATTTCTTAGTGTTCGAATCATCAGAGTACTTTCAATGATGAACATGATTTTTGCTCGTAGGAAACGTGTACTACAAAACCATTTTATAGTGCGAATGGGAACAAAATGACATAGTAACGACAGAATTCGATCCATCGATCATCCTCCTAGTCTCCACACGCCCTACATTTCAACTCACAATTGGTCACTATCAACCCATCCATATCATGCCCTTGTTTGTCCATAGAATTGCATCAACACATTAGAGCTTTCCTCGTCAACACGAAGTTCGGGTGACGCATCGGAAAAAACACCTAGTCCTTCCAAGAGTTTTCTGTCTTCGGCGCTTATCACCCCCGCATTTCTCTGAATGGCTCCTTCGATACTGTGTAATAATTTTACCTGTTCTGGTGTTGAATTCGGTGGCACGGAAAGATAAGTGATGTCCGTGCGGCTCTGGCGCTGGGCGTGTTGTCGCCGCTTCCCATCCCGCGTGGTTTGTCGTCCGCGGCGTTCCGCATCAGGCGGTATCCCTTGTCCGCTGGAGCCTCCGTCATAAGTACCAGGAGCACCAGCACGTCCATCATTCAACCTGGGACGTTTAGAAGGAGGATACTGCTGTGGCTCTGGGCCGTCGCTATAGCGCCGGGTTCGTTCCTCATTGCCTCTTCCTCCTCCTCCACTTCCAGTCGCAGTGTGTCTTTCATCGGCGTCATAAGGAGGATACCTGTGGTCCATTCCCGGATGATCGAAACGAGAATGTGGCCGCTCGATACTGCTCTGTCGCCGGGGTGGCATCGGTCTTCCTGTTCGGATTGCATCCTCGTCTTGCCAATGCTGGTAGTCGTCAATAAGAGCGTAGTTTGGACTTGGTGCCCGATAATTGGAACGACGGGGCGGCTGCGCTTGGTAAGATTCATACTGAGGGGGAATAGGGGGAGGAGGGGGAAGTGAGGGGAAGTGGGGAAGAGACGGAAGGTTGGGAATAAATTCAGCATCGACGTGCTTTCCATAACGATCTAGTAGTTGGCGATATTTTTGGTCTCTGTGATATAGAAATTGGCCTTGGCGCCTCTGCAGCTGATAGTATCTGCTTGATAGTTCATTATATTTTTGTACACTTTTTCGTATGTGTTTATCTTGTCTTCGTAGCAGACTCTGGTGTCCGTCTAGTAGTTTTGGATAATCCCGTTCACCTTTTTGCCAATTCGTAAGTTGTGGGTTGCTTTCTCGTTTCCCTCGATGTGATGACGGCGGATACGAAGGCTCTTGCACCCCACTACTAACGCGGCCATATCCGGTTGGATGTCTTTGAAAGTGGACCCTATCCGACGCCATTCCCCGGTCATCTGGCTGGCTCTCCATGCTGGTCCCGGTTAGGCCGTCCAGCTCGCTCAACATGGGTATGTCCGGCGTTGGCCTTCTCCCATCGATTTCGCCTAGGCGCTTATCCATCGTATCCCGCTCGTTCGACATCTCCGGTGTTCCGCTTGTCTGCTTCGGGACAGGGTAGCGGCTTGTACCTGTGTGGGTTTCAGTCAGCTGGCGCCCTGATGAGCGAGTATTGTATGGTCCTCTCTCACCCTTGTCATATGACCTCGAAGGTTCTGCTGCCTGAGGTTGAGGTTGAGGTGAAGAAGCTCTCTCGTCTTCGTGATTGGTTGGACCGCGAGGTGGAACACTCTTGAACCCATTTCTGCGATGACGAGGCGGTGGTGACCCTCGGGTACGAAGGTCCTAAGTACCTAAATTGGTTTTTGCATGCGCATCTTGAGCTGTTCCGTGCTTGTCATCGAAGCCTCCTGTTGAAATGGCAGTCGCTTCCGGGGAGTTGGAATCGGGCTGGGTCAAGCGATGAGCACTACCACCACCATCAGGGGCCACTGGGGCTGAAGAGACGAGAGAGATGCTACTGATACATGCGGCGGCGACGAATATACAAAACGGGTATCTCATGATCGAACCCAAGAAAAACTATCTTGCGCGTATAAGGTTTTATGATTTGGGGAAGATGATAGTGCAGAGACCTGTAGAAAAGCACTAAGCGTGGAAATAGATGCAAGACAAGGAGGCGAACCTATATTCAGACCAGCTGAGTATTGGCTGTGTGCGTTGGTGATCAAGCTATAGATTGGCGATAAAGGGCTGCGAGTGGGGAACAATATTCGGACCAACAAACAGAGCTCAGGACCAGCCGAGGAGAAGGGGTGAATAAGAAAGGAAAAGCGGTAAAGTGGGCAGCAAAGGTTTATGAAACGCAGCGGTTTCACGGATATGATGGGAATGTGATATAATAGATCCTTGGTAACCCTTCTATGATAGCGACACTCTAGCGACTCGGTCGGCATTTACCCCCATCATAGAGTCTATGAACGGCTGTGGGTTCCCCAGGAAACGAGGGAAGATGTATGAACTTTTCTTCAATTAATATATTACTGTTTCGATATACCCAAACAAAACAATAGAATTCACGCCGAATAATGAGAGTTCATGGGCACAGTCACCGGAACCCAACTTGAGTGGCAGTATATCCATCATAATCAGGTTACTTGTAGCCTCAAAGTGTAACTGCGATTATATGATAGAATCAAATCTTGCAGGACGGGCCTCGGCAGATTTTGAGAGGTGCGCATCGAAAGATTTTATAGAGATGAGTATTGGTCCTGAAGATTTGAAGTCCCAACTGGCAAACAGTAGATCTGGGTCCCGAGCAACACTATATCAGATGCGATAAGTGAGTCAGTGCCTTCCTCAAGGAATCGATATCCTTCGCTTCCGAGTCCTGATGCAGTTCACGTAGCTACTGGTTATCTGCCTTTGCATGGTGAGGCAATCATTCAAACGGAAAGAAAGCTCACACAAGAGATGGAGAGGCAATTCTATTATACCTAAGCACGAAGCGAGGCAAAAGATCATTACCCGGTCGGCGCATGACAAAAACTGAAGCAGCTAGTACATCCCACCTCGCACTTCCCACACTCCGAATTCACGTCATATCCTGCTTTTCCTACACCGACTGTCCATAGAACTGGGTAAGCACACTAGAGTTTTCCTCGTCGACCTGAAGTCCAGGAACAGAATGCCCCAGTTTATCCAGGAACCTTTTATCTTCGGCGCTTACGAAAAACGCATTCTTTTTAATAGCATCGTCGATACGTCTGTACAATTGCTCCCGTTGAGGTGTCAAGTTCGGCGGTACAGAAGGACGAGTGAGATTCGGGTGGCTCTGGCGCGGGGGGGACCGCGGTGGCGACAAATCAAACTGTCCCTCAAGGTTGGCCAGAATAGTAGGGTTATCGAACGAGACGGAAACGTTGCGGTACCCACGCAGTTTCAGCCCTTTGAGGAAAGCTTCGTCTTCGAGGCTTAACTCTCCGTCATGTGTATCAATGATTTCTTCGATAGCTCTGTAGATATCCTCCTGATCAGGTGCCATGTCTAGTGGCGGCAGAATGTGAGTGAAGCCACGAGGAGAATGCTGCTGCCCTGCGCTGCTCTGGGGCTGTGGAGCTGACGTTTGCTGGTCATCGCCTCTTCCTCCAGTTGGTGTTGTACGCGAACCGGACGATGACGGCCCACTTCCATGATTTTCTCTGCCACTGGGATTGCGAAATGGATTGCGGGACGTTGATAATGGGGAATGACGAGAGCGTTCCCGCTGCCGGCGACTCAGGCCTCCGGGATTAACCCCCCCTGTATGGCTTCCATCATCAGAGTTAGTATTTTGGAGGGGAGAACGGCGTGGCACTGTTTGAGCTGCACGCCCATCAAACGGTGGCGACCGCTGACTGGTAGAGCCCCCACCATGAACACCAGGACGAGCACGGTCCAAAGTAGATGTCGGATCAGTGAAGGGGTCATCCAACTGCGCTTGGTTCCGGGGGCGGGAAAGATAGATAGCAGGAAGTTGTCGAATGTAAGGCATGAATGGAAGAAATGGAAGAAATGGAATGAAAGAATGACCAGGCATACTGTCAATGCTGTCAATGCTGTCAATGCTGTCAATGCTATCGATACTTGGAACAGCGGGAATCGTGATCGGTACTTCTTGTACTCGTTCTCGTGATGACGACAAGTGTGGGTGTGGGTGGTGTACGCCGTCGACCGTCACTCCGGAAGAGTCCACCCGAATGTTCATTCCGTTCATCGTTATTCTGGAAAATCCAGAACTCGTGGGGGCTTTGGAGAGGCCGAAACGGCTAGCTAGATTTGTTAGTTGTGCGTAATCTTGTTCCCTTTCGCGGCTAAATCGATTTCGTTTCTCCCTCAGGCGGCTGTAGGAAGCTTTATAACCATTATACATATCCTGTCTTTCTTTTTGAAACGTTGCTCGTACCGCACCCCCCCTCGGTGATCTTATATATCTTTCTTGGTAATCCACCAAACGCTGGCGTGCAGAGAGTATGGCTTGGTATTCTGCTTGGGCCTCCTGTTGATATATTTCTTGTTTTTTGACTATCTGCCGGTATTGTTCTACTATTTGGGCAAATAGTTGGTCTCGTCCGGGTGGGTCTTCGCGCCCGCTCTCGCTCTCGTAGTCCATGCTGTCGGAATCGAGTTCCGAGCCTGTGAGGCTGGGACTCCTCGTAGTAGGGGGGCTCAAACTCCTCATAGTAGAGGAGCTCGAACTCCTGCGGGGAACCCTGGAATTAGGTGATGGCGGCGTGAGCGCTCGGGCACGAAGGTCCTGAAATCCTGAGCCTGATGCTGTATCCACATTTCGTGCTCTTCTGTGCTTGTCCTCGGAGGTTCTTGGCAGAATTGGAGTTGCTGCCACGAAGTTGAAGTGCGACTGAATCAGGGCCGGACTGAAGTGAGGAGCGTCACCACTGCTACTGGAGGACAATGGTGCTGAAGACACAAGCGAGATGCTGATACCGGCGACTAAAATAGAAAACGAGTATCTCATGGTTTTTCGAACGAAGAAAATCTAGCTGCAAATTGAGTGTTTTAGGATTGTTAAGTGACTGAAAAGGGTTGAATGGATTCTGACTAGTTGAACTGATGTTGAGGTTTTTCTTCGATGCTATAAAGGCGTCGAGAGTAATAATGGCGTGGTGCTGTCGTTAAAAACCTGTAGCATGGCGTTAAGTTTATAACCGGCTAAAAAACAAGGGAGCGGACCAAAATTCAGACCAGCTGAGTATTGGTTATGTGCGTGTGGTGGTCAGCAACTGGTCAGTTGGTGATAAAAAACTGCGATTGGCAAATAATATTCGAACCAGCGAACGGATCTCAGAACCAGCTGAGGGAGAAAGGGTAAGCAAGTAAAAAAAAAGAGGTGCGAATAGTACCCACTGATTGATAGATCCTTGATTCCCCGTCTGGCGATCTCATCGGCTCGAGGCTACGACTGGCTTAAATAAAAGAGGTGCAATATTCATTAATAGATCCTAGATTCCCCGTCTAGCGGACTCATCGGCATGCATTTTTCGAGGCTACAACCGGCTTTGGCAAGTAGAAGGTCCTGGAGTGCACAACCACACTCCATCCTCCTGAGACTCACGAGATCTCATGGCCCCCCATGGCCTTTATTTATGCCTGTAGATTGCCTACCTACCAAAAGCGTATCGCTGGTGACGGCAAGGAGTGCAACGGGGCTTACTTTGAAAGAGCTGATCGGTTTTTAGATCCGAACGACGACACTAGTTACACTCGTGCCTAGCAGGTACACTCACACTCACGCAACTACACTCACGTACACGCACACACACCTGCGGGGACACAGTCTTCCTTTGACGTACATTCTCATAGCTGTGCTACATGTTAGGCTATGCATTGCAATCAGAACAAGAAGGCGGCGTAGTCACTATGTTACTGTCGTCATGAAGCAAAATAAAAATAATGGAAACTATATGTTGGATAAGTGGAAGCAGGATGCTACCACGCTTACATATTGATATGATAAAGGGGATTAAGGGGGAAAATGTAAGGAAGTTCAGGAAGTTCAGGAATTTCAGGAAAGACAGAACTTCCTGGAACATGCGGAACAATCGGGACACCGGATAGACCCACAACTCCTGGAGGACTGGGAAACGCGAGCACCGTGACTTGCCCAGATCGAGATTCCTCTGCTCGTTGTTCTAGTTGTTTCCAGTCTTGTTCTCTGTGGTGTTGGAATTGATATCGTTTCTGTGACAGCTTATTGTAGGCATCTAGATATCGTGTATAATCTTCTTTCCTTTTCTTTCGAAAGTTCTCTCTTTCTGCTGCCGCACCCGGGTCCGAATCTGGCAGTCGTGTCGCTATATATTCGTTTTGGAATTTCATTAAACGGTGGTATGCGGAAAGTATTTGTCCATTTTCGTGTTGAGATTGCCGTCCATATACTCTTTGTTGTTGGACTATACGCCTGTATCGTTCGGTTAGTTGGGCAAATGATTCACGAGGCCAAATCGTCCGGGGAATCCAGGATTTAAGTGATGCCAGCGAGGATGCTTCGGGGGCAAGAACGTCCAAGTCCTCACTTCCTGACCCCGACTCTGCACTATCCACACTTTGGGCTCTTTTGTACTTGTCCTCGGATTTTCTCGTCGGAGTGAGAGTTGCTTCCGTGGAGCTGGAACGGGACGGAGCCAGGGTGAAAGTTGAGCGAGAAGCGCTATCACTGCTACTGGATAACACTGGAGCTGCTGACACGAGAGGGATGCTGCTGATACATGCGGCGGCGACGAAGATATAGAACGAGTATCTCATGATCCGTCGGACGAAAAAGATTTACCTGTAAATTGAGTATTTTAGGATCGCCAAGTCACTGAAGAGGGAGGAATAGATTCTGACTAGATGAATAAACGTTGGGATCGAAGTGATGAGGGCGTAGAAAGTGATGATGGCGTCAAGAACTTGTCACATAGCGGTAAGCTTGGAAGTGGCTAAAAGAAAAAGAAGGCGAACCTATATTCAGACCTGCTGAGTGTTGGCTACGTGCGCTGGCGAGAGAATGATAACAAAGGGCTGCGTGTAGGAAATAATATTCGAACGAATGAAGCTCAGAACCGGCTGAGGGAGAAAGGGTAAGCAAGAAAGAAAAAAAGCGGGGAGGTTCGCACCCTTCATCGGCATGCTTTCTACCCCTGATACCACAATATTGTACTTGTTTGCTTGATCTCTCTCACTGTTCACTAACTATCTTAGGACCTCATCAAAGTCCTCAAGAGTCGCAATATTTACACGTGTTTATCAGAACGACTGGAAAGACAAAGGAAGGGAGTTACAGATTTGTTCCAAGTACGACGATTTACGCTACATATCTCATTTGCATACTTCTTTTTTCTTGTACTCTTTAGTCTTCATTGGATTTTGCCTCTACCCTACGAATTCATCGACTCGTGAAGTGCCAGCAAGTGAGTCAATTGACGAGGTACCAGGTAGGATGGTAAGGCGACGACGGGCTAGTCTGATGCACCGCACCTTTTTGGGGTCTAGGTAGCGTATTGCTACCCCCGAACCGTCAGTTTACCGAGCAATTCCTACCTAAAAGTCTGTCAACCGATGGCATTTGCTGCTGTTTCCGTGGTGTTCCTTTTACCATTTTTATCCGAGACCTTCTCTCCTTCCTTTCCTCTGGATACGAGCTGGACGGCGCAAGAGTACGCACATGTCAGAAGTCATCTCACCACCTTGTAAAAAGGCCACAGGCCTTTGTTTGGAAACGGCCATCACTAGAGGTGCTTTCGCCACTCTCTTACTATAAAAGTATCAGGTTTTCAAGCTATGAAGTGTACCATGCATTCAAGACGAGTAAGTGCTATCTCCCACTTCCCCACACCCCAAAATCACACCTAATCTCTCACTTCCTACTTCTCCTACATCGGTTGTTTATAGAACTGGGTCAGAAGACCAGTGTTGGGGTTGCGACAACTGTCCTTCGGGGTTGGCCAGAACGTCATCAACGCGGGCGAGATGGAGGATGAGAAGAAGGAGGATGCAACTGCGCCTGGTTTAGGGTGCGGGTGTGATAAAGAGCAGGAAGTTTAGGCATGGAAGAAAAGGAAGAAAGAGAATAAAGAGCATTAATCTGGATTTCGAAACGATTAGAACTCGGACAACTGCCAACACCGCTAACACCGCTTAGGCCTGGAACATATGGAATAGAGGGAATCTGGAGCGATCCTTCTTGTTCTCCTTCCGACGAAGATCCTTGCCATCCATTAGCACCGGAGGGAGGGTATGGACGGCGGACGCCATTTATCGTCACTCCAAAATGGTCTACGATAATATTTTGAGCTCCTCCGGCTCTGGAAGGGCGTTCGTGGAAGCCGATAACTGCAGCCCGACGTCGTAGTTCGTTATAGTCTTCTTTTCTTTGGCGTTCGAATCTATCTCGTTCCGTTTGGAGAAGTCGGTGGTCACCTGCATATTGGTTATATAATTGTTCTCTTTCTTTTGCAAACTCTGCACGTTTCGGTAGTCCTAGTGCAAGATATCGACCTTGGTAATTCACTAAAGACTGGTGTACGGATAGTATTCGTTCGTGTTTTTGTCGGGCGTCTTGTCGATATTGTCCCTGTTTTTCGAGTATACGCTGGCGTAGTTCTAATAGTTCGGCATATATACCTTGTTCTTCGGCAGTGAGTGGATCATCATGCCCACTCTCACTCTCAATGTCCTCACTTCCAAGCTCGGATCCCCAGCTCTCGGTTTCCGTGTCCACGTATTCCCAGTCCGATGGAGTAGGAGTGGAACTCCTCGTAGAAAAACTCCTACGGGCAATCCCGGAATTAGGTGATGGCGGCGGGAACGCTCGGGGACGAAGGTCCTGAATTCCTGACTCTGATTTTGCATCCGCATCCTCGGTTCGTTTGGGCTGATCCTCGAAGCTTCTCGTTGGAATGGTACTCACCACCACGTCATTGGAGGACACTGGGGCTGCAGACACCAGAGAGCTGCTTCCGAAACATGCGGCGGCGACGAAGATATAAAAATAGTATCTCATAATTCGACAAACGAGGAAGGTTTAGCTGACAATTGAGTTTCGTTAGGATCGTCAAGTGACTAGAGGTGAAATGGTCTCTTGATAGATGAATAAACTTTGGGACGCGATGATGGTGTAGAAAGTGATGAAGGGGTTAAATTCCTGTAACATGGGGTCAAGTTTGAAAATGGCTCTGAGAGAAGGATGCGAACCTATATTCAGACCAGCTGAGTATTGGCTACGTGCGTTGGTGAACAAATGATGGATTGGCGATTAACGACTGCGAATAACAAATGATATTCGATCCAGCGAATAGAGCACAGAACCAGCTAAGAAGAAGGGGATGTGCACCCAAGGTTTATGAGGTAAAGGCGTTGGACGATTATGGTGGATATGTGATATGATAGATCCTTGATAACCGCTCTAGCAACTCCATCAGCACTCGCCTCTCAATGCTGTGAAAGACTGTGACTTCCCCGAGGAAACGAACTGGAAGTAAGTAATACTTCCACCGGTTCAAGCATACAGAGCCACAATTCTTATCACAATCGAACGCTCCTCATTGGGCCCGTGTAACTGCCACGGCAAAGTGTATGACCCCGGACCTGATCTAGTTCAAGTTTTCTTTTGACGACCACTGCATTGAGAGAAATATGTAAACGACCGTTTATAAAACAGGTCGACGAGGTTGCCCAAGTTTGGTTAGTGAAATTTTGTGGACAATCGTATTCTGATACGGACTACTCTCCTTGTATAAATGGATCTAAGGATTAATTCCCCCTTATAAATCCGAGGACGAACTTTGGTGATCATCAAGCAATTGTTTCGTAGGACAAACGGGTAAGCGCCTTGAATTGATGTCGAACTTTTGATTCATCTGTTTTAGATGTTGATTATTCAAAACATAAGGAGCCGACGGCCCATGAACTTCAAAAACAACACCCGCGAAGTTACAGCCTCAGCTC
>JABCKM010029936.1:0-12303 GCA_018221805.1 Rugosomyces carneus | reverse complement strand
CCAGGTGGTCGACCCAAACTATAGCAATTGAGCTGTAGTTGTCACAGACTATAAACAGTGTATTGGTTAAAGTACAGTACACCTCTACTATGGCATGCAAAATGATAGTCTGAAGCAACCAGCTATACAAACAAGCAGTTGACACAGACAATAGCAATTGGGACTGTAGTTCCCTCAGACTATGAACGGTGTAAGAGTAAATATATAGTGCACCTCTACTACAACATCTAAGACAATGGTTTGAATCAACTGGTCATATAACTCGGTGGTCAACCCAAACTATAGCTATTTTACCTGTAGTTATGGCAGACTATAAATAGTGTATGGTTTAAAGTACAGTGCGCCTCTACTATGGCATGTAAAATGATAGTCTGAAGCAACTAGGTCTATAACCAGGTGGTCAACCCAAACTATAGCTATTTGAGCTGTAGTTGTCTCAGAATATAATTGGTGTATGTGTAAATATATAGTACACCTCCACTATGGCATCTATGACAATGGTTTGAAACAACTAGGTATATGACCAGGTGGTCAACTCAAACTATATATGGTCCACAGGTTTAAACATAGACCCCTCCTACTATACAAACTACCACAATGGTTTCAGTCAACTACACAAATCAAGAAATAGTGAGTACAAACCAAGGTGAGTTAACCTCTAGTATTCTCAGGCAATAAGCAGCCATGGAATGCCATAATATTTGTAGCATACCATCAATGCAACGGTCATCTTTGGTTTAAGTAAGTTATGGAAATACAATGACAGTATTTATTATGTATACAAAACAGTGCCTAGTTGCTTCATTATACGCTTTCTATTCCAAATGGCAAGGAAGGTATTGGTGTAGAGGATTGCACGGTGTTGGGACATATAGCTAATTGACTTACGGATTCAACTAAGACCGCTATTACCACACTCCGCTACACTTGAGTTAAGGTTTGCCAGACGGGGATCAGTAGTAATATATGTAGAAAGAAACCATGCCGGATCACATTTTTTGTGATTCGAAGAATGAAAATGGTCAATGAGAAACTTAGTATTTGCAAAAAACAAGGGCTTGCGCAGGATGCAAAAGGGGCCCAATGAACACGCAAAGTCATAAATGACAATCTTTGGAGCTTTCGGCCATCTCGTTACCAATGCAGAGAACACGTCATCTCGACCCTCACTCTCTGGGATGCAATGGAACCCGTAGCAGATCGCATGCGTGCACCATACACCCATCAAGCCACCCGTGAGGCTCCGCTTACCATATTTCTCGTAGTACTTTGAGCACTTCCCTCCACGGTTTCCCGAGTCCTTCTTTTGCTCATGCTTAATGTTTGGGTATTTGGGCCGCTCGCGAATCTTTGGTAGGCTGTAATTTGCCCCAGTCTGTTTTGAATGCAGAGTTACCAAAGGCTTGAAGTTAATCGGTCAATGTAGACTCACCTTGCGCCAATCATGTACCTTGGCATCGCTCCCAGCTTCAAGCGGTGCCCCATGTTTAAGAAAATCTGCCCAGACTGACTCGACGCGACTAACGAGCCAACGAACAGTCCCTAAGACTGTATGTGTGTATTTTTGATATTGAGAATGGTCGGCACGTAGAAGATGATAGACTGTTGGAATACTGATTAGACGTGAGGCATTATGGGGCGTAGGCTCCTTCAAAAACGATTTCAGGAGTTTCGTATCGTCCAATGTTGCTAGACGAAGGGAAGTCTCTTCTGATGAAGCCTGCGAGCATGTAAACGAAATTTATTCAGGTTGTTAAAGATATCTTACCTGATAAAAGAACTGTTCGTATGCTTGCCGATTGCGATCCTGGGTACCAGAAAGACGAGTAAGTAGGGCCGCCAGGTCAGCATCCACCTCCCGGAGCCTCAGATTGACGCTTGCTATATCTGCGCCTCAAGCCTCTTCATTTCTCTCTCCTCCATCAGACTCTTCTGCGCCTCCAATGGTGTAGCCGCACCGTGAGCCATAATTTTGGAGGAACTTCCGCAGAAGCTGGCGTATTGCGGTATCTACGATCAGTCGTTGATTTGGTCGATAGGAAACCGAACCACGGATAGGAGAATTATCTGTGGTGGTAGTCGGTGGCTGGAGTGATGTAGTTAACTTGTCCTTTCTGAAAGAAATTGTTACGCCGTCCCAAATGACTTGTTCTGGGTGTGGCCCACATATTACGCAGGATAGGTTGCTGTCAAGTACTTGCAGCCGGACATACGCAAACCATGCGGCACAAAAAATCTTCTCGGTGACGAAAGGAGTTGATGAGTGGTACGTTTGATAGGTATGGATCCTGGTGGAGACCCACGCTACAAATGGAGTTTCCGATGAGGTGAAGGCGCTGGTATAGTCGTCAAGGAGATCGTAAGAGAAAAGCTTCTTGTTGTCCATGTTGAATATCCCGATGTCACGCCCGTCCGGACCAACAAACCGTTTCACTTTTGAAGGGCAAGACGAGCACACTTGGACTTCAATTCCGACGGCGACGGAGTGCGTGAGGCAGTAAACGATGCATTGATTGCGTAACACAGGCCGGGCCGGATTATAGTGTTCTCCACAGATGCAACGTGCGTGTTCATCAACCCGAATCGTTCCAGGGCATTCAACAACGGGGGGAGGCCTCTCACACAGCTGGGGATCCGAAGGCAGTGAGCACCAGGTCGGAGGTGGGATTGGTCGATGAGACACGGAATGATCTTCTTCAGATTCACTGGTGAGTTCTAGTTTTCATTATGAGCGTCTTGTATAGTTGCAATGTGATCAAGCTTACTAGGTCGCTCAAAGTTCAGGTCGCAATCGAAGCTTGTACCTTGGACTTGCAGTAACGACTTGAACTCTTTCGACGTGGCTACAATGTGGCTGCATTTTGACTCGCGATCTTTCTTACACTCCCATATCCCGTTACCAGCATCATCACCCTCAAAGAGCACAATCGCGTTGCTGAGTGACTGTTTCGTAACCGAGAACCAATTTCTGTATGAGTTTTCTTCGGTTTTCATTTGTCTTGCAAACAGAGTAACTGGTTTCTCTTCTTGACTTAGCTATAGCACGAATCCCGGATGAGTAAAGGCTTAAACATACGGATTTCTGGTCCTCTCTGTAGGAACTTTTGCAAGGTATAGTTTTCTCGAATATATTTCTCGTGTACGCAGGGACAAAGCAGCATGTTTCGGCCACTAGGGCATCCACAAGAAACATATGCGTCATTTCCAGATACAACGCGCTGCAAGTGATACCAGTCATTCTACCAAACAGTAAGTTTGTTGTCTCCTTTTTTTTGCGACATACCCACCTTGACCCACATGCAATCAGGATCCCATCCTTGAACCACATACAGCTCTCCTGCCAATGGGTAGAAACCAGCACGGCGCTCCTCGACAGCTGCCATGTATGCTTGGTACGGCTCCAGGTACGTCAGAGATTCTTCGTGATGAAAATCTATTTCTACTACTAGGTTCGGGTGCTCGTTGTTTGTGGCTTTCGCAGGTGCCTTGCTAGTACACGGGAGGGCCCTAATAGTCCATGTTCGTTTACGCGTCGTGGAGTTTGTACCGTCTGGTGATTGTTTTCTAGGACTGGGAACGCGCTGAACATTAAAGTATTCGTCAGAAGGGTTTTCATCAAAGATACAGGTGGGAGATGGCGGAGGAGTGTCGACAGTGATGATTTCGGCGAGGTCCTCCATGTGGGTGGGTGTTGAGTACCTAGCATCTAGGTGCAGCCTCATCTGGTATAGCAACATCGATCTCAAGACGTGCACCGCTGGCAACGGACCCTGGAGCGACCCGTATCTTGTTATGAGATCGGTATAAGTTGATCTTGGTTTAGATCTTGCAATTTTCTTGGTCTATCTGGAATTACTCAACTTGATGTAAGGTGATCCAATGTCATCGTGACCAACCTGAACCCCTTTCAGGTAACTTCATATACTTGGGCTGGAGTTGAATTCGTCGTTACTTTCCCTGACTATGCCAAAAGCTTTTCGTCGAGCACCACACTGCAACAGGTGCTTAGACCGCCCGTTGCTGAGCCAGTGTTTGCATAGCAAAGCAGGTCGTGAATACGTAAGTTGTTCCCTCGTATACCCATTTCTCTATCTACTTCAACTACAACAGCTAGCGGCGCAACAAACAAGATCACCTCAGGTATCCAACCTAGTGAGTCTTTAACTCCCCTCGATCGCCTCCTCTGACTTTCATGCCAACGCAGAACTCAACTTACACGCCTACACAGAATTCGACTAGTGCATCGAACCACTTTACAAGTAGTTGCGATGTATTCAATACTACGACGCCAGATAATACGGTAATCCTTCACTCATTTCCCAGCTGTCCAGCTCTCTCACAACAATACCACCAGCCGGCACCACTCACTAGGTCAGCAAGCTCGAGCATTCTTCGTTCAACCTCCACCACATCAACACAAGATTTATTTGGTATGTTGGCACTTTCTTTCTACTTAAATACTAGACATAGACCATTGTAGCATTTGATTCGTCTACACCTATCCGTCAACTTTCATCTATGACACATCCTTCTGAGTTATGTCCTCGGGGGCCTGCAGATTCTAGTGACGACGACGACGACGAGAACAATGATGGTACACCGGCCAGTAGGAGCAATCGACAGCGGGCAACCAAGAAAAATCCCATATATGGGTTTGTTGAAGGTGTCAAACGGGGAAATGAGGCCTATCGTAAGCTTGCTTTGCTCGCCTCAACTTTCTTTTGGTTCCCAAGTATTTCCTAGTTATTGCTCGTACTAGATCGGCCCCTGAAATAATCAAGGAGTCCGCAGGGGCATCTCGTCGCTTCCGCCGTGAGGTACCAAACATCATCGAGCGAGTAAGCGGCACTTTTATTCAGCTTATCTTATTTCTCATCTGTTCCTCAGTGCAAGCGACTTGCGTTGGAAACAGGTTGTTGGCTGTATGTATCTGCTCAGCACAACACTGCGAATCGTGGTTTCTCGAGCTACGCATCCCCACGACTACGCAGAGACGGTAGGGAACAAGTGACCACCTTACAGAATTCCTTTAATGCGCTTTATACGTCCCTTCTTGATGCACGTCGGAAGGATGCTCTTCAGCTCAGTCTTGAGGCGCAGAAATCGAAACAAATGTTAGAGTCCGCAGAAGCAGAATTACAAATACAAGCTGCACTCTTGGCGGAGAAAGATGCCGTCATAGCACAGTTACAAAGTCAGTTACAACAACAGGAATAATTCGAGGAGAGACAGCGTCGAATTAGTTAATATATACCAAATATATATATATATTTCCAGTTATATTGTCGACATTGATATAGAATGTAGACGTGGTAACCCTGCAACTTACCTGAGATGGAAGCAGCGAGCGCAAGTGGCTCTTTGTTCGTCAGGAATTTTGAAGGGTCTTCTCGATACTCTGACATTCCATACAGCCTGAGAGTGGTAATTTGTGCCCAGGAAGCAAGCGAGTTAGCGCATCCCATAACAGTTCGCAAGAGCGTAACATCGTATTGTAAATAATATAGACAATACAGAAAAACTCAGATCACCGGGAAATCTTCAGGTCGATTTGAGTATTAGCACAGTCATATATTGTAGTCCGTTGGCGGTTATAGCAATGGTAAGAAGGCTAGCCATCAAGCATTTTGAGGTTGAGTGCGTGCATTGCTTTGTGCTTTGTGCTTGGATTAGTTTATCACATAAAGGCTAATTACAGGTTAATCGTCCAATTGATTCGAGCATTAGCAGAGTCATATATCTTGTTAATAGTCTATCAGCAGTTGTAGCAATGGTCAGAAGGCTAACCATCAAGCATTTTGAGGCTGAGTGCTGCCGTTGCTTTGCGCTTTGCGCTTGGATCTTGTCTTGCTTAACTTAAAACATGAAGGCTAATCACTGGACAATCGTCAAGTCGATTTGAGTATCAGCACAGTCATATATCTTGTTACTAGTCTATCAGCAGTTGTAGCAACGGTCAGAAGGCTAACCATCAAGCATTTGAGGCTGAGCGCTGCCATTGCTTTGTGCTTCAATCTGGTCTGGCTTAGTTTATACACTAATATCATTACCAGTGTCATGTATTGTAAGTATGTACAATTTAGAGATGATGGCAATCGTAGCGTAACATGATACATCTATGTAGAATAGCTAGAAGTCATTTTTGCCACTGGCCATTGATAAGATATTTGAGTCGTCATTGAAGAGTATGACGTCGTACATGCTGGTATAGCCAATCGGATTATCCTGCCCTGCCCCATTTGTGTCAGCTAGCAGCGTCTAGACCTCGCATCTAGACTCTAGAGAACTAGTCTTAATGGACTTGTTACCTATTGGAGAACCCTGTGAGAGTAACAAGTAGTGAGGTACAGATGGCCGCACATAATCACCCAGCGGGGATAGTTCTAGAGCAAAAAAAACAGCATCAATGAAGCAAGTGACGTTTTAGGGTTAGAAGTGCAACATACTCGGTATTCCGTGATCGGATTATCTTTAAAACAGCAAGAAGATACTGGGTCTTGAAATTGGTAAAGTTGACACCAACAAAAGGCCGGTATTTTCACCCAAAAGCTGTCATCGTAGCATGATACTTTGTCTTGAAATTGGTGAAATCGGCGCCAACAAAAGGCCAGTATCCGCGCCCACAGATTGCTGTCAAAATGGTTAAATTAGTGGCACTCTAGGGGCAGTAATTTGCCCCTCACATCTGTCATCAAAATGATCAAATTAGTGGCGCTCTAGGTACAGCAGAGGTTAATACTCGGCACCTGAAATCTGTTCTTTGCGATGGTGTATATGGTTGCGCTTTTTCTACTCGCAAAGTCGGCATATTCGTCTTGCTGTAGAGAGGCGCCAAGTAATTAGCGCTCTAGACGACTGTACAAGACACCTCGAAGACTACCTTTGTGCCCACCTCCTATCAAAAAATCACAGGCTGGCTATTCCTCTGAATTGGTACCTTGAGAACTTCAATAGATAGTTACCTATTCCAATGGTGAACGGACGATAAATTAGCGGCGATCTCGTGCACTCACCTTGGCAATGTTCAGAACAAGGACCCAATGTAAGGCTCCATATCAAGACTGAGACACGCTAGGCCACACCTGACTGGGCGTTGGGACGAGGGACGAAAGGGTCGAAAAGATTTCGAGATACCTATTAAATGGGAGTGTTCCTATGTAAATAAGTTGTTCGACTTCAAACTTGCCACCTAGCTTTGTCCTTCATCGTCGATGTCTTCTTGTAGTACGTCCCAATCTAACCTGCCCACCCAGCCTGACGAGATGAAACCAACAGGGAAAAAATGTTCCATGACTGTGGACAAGGCACGTCAAAAATACACCAAGTTACTCAAGCAGCAAGAGGAGGGCAAACGTCGCCTGGCCAATGTCCCTCAGACAAGACCAAGGTGTACTGCACGTGGTGGAAAAGGTCAGTTTAATTACTGACATGGTTTGTTTATTCTTATACCACCCACTATCCTAGGCCCAGAAGATGATATCAACAAGTTGATGCTAACGGTCGAATCGAACATCGATAGCCTTCTATTAGAATTCCCAGAGCTCGCGAGCGATGCCAGAGAGGAGGGAACATCCAAGCATGACGCTATCAGCACGTCATTGGCTGGCTTTGTAGACGCCAACGCAGGTGGCATAGAAAGTGGAGGTGATGAGACAAATACTTCCATGGGTAATTTGATCCACGCTTAACAATGAACACAAGTTGATTCCCGTTACAGATCATAATCCCAGTGCAACTGATCAGTTGTCAGACAGGCTCACCACCAATGCCAACTCTCTACCCCATATTCCAAATGTTGCTGGCGAGATAGGTGAATACAACCCTTAGATATAGCAATGAACCCAAGTTGACTTGAGTTATAGACCAAGATACGGCTTCAGAACCTGGAATATCTCAAGAAAAGACCTCTTCCAATGACGCGCATGTAGCAGGGAGCCCAGGATCCGTTGAAAGTCCCTCGGGAGGTGCCATAAGCCACACGACCGTCGCCCAACGAGATTCATCGATCGCGCCCAGCACCGAATCTAAGTCCCGAACAGCCCCCCTTGCAAATCCGCATGCCATAGATCCCGCACGCCAAACCCTCCCCTTTGCTAATCCGTGCGCATTAGAGGTGCCTCTGGATGCCAATCAACGTGGCACACCTCAGAACAAACAAAAGGAACCTAGTGCTGGCTATAGTTCTCACGCTGCTGATCCGGTCGGCGAAGAGGCTGACGAGGGAAAAAAAAAAGATAATCACTTACTCATCAAAGCGCCATCTCGACGACTCTGAGGACTCCAAGCCAAGGCAGAAACGGAGGTCCACTTACTGGCATGAAGACACAGCACGAACCCCACCTTTGTCGCAACAAAGACCCAGTCCGGAATCTTCCCCCCCTCCCTCTTCCATAGCTGGTTCCGACAACGAAGGAGTTGAGGATGACACCAATCTGATAGCCAACAACGAGGGTGATGTTGGAGGTACTGGCGGTGAGGTTGACGACGTCGAAGATGAAGATAAAAATGGAAACAAGTATGAGAACAACAACGACGGTGAAGATGACTGCGGTGAAGAAGATGACGAGGAAGATGACGACGGTGAAGACAATGATGATGAAGACGACGGGCCTTGGGGGGTAGAATGGGGAGGGATGGGGTCGGATGTGGGCCACTTCAAGAGTGAGCATGTCGAGAGTCTTGACATGGGTCAAACAATGGACTGGGAGGACGACGCTGGCAACTCAGCTGAAGCTGACGAACTGAAGATGATCACTCCGGAGGACGTGGTAGATCTGGTGAGGGGATTGGTTCGAGTGAAGGCTGCTAAGATGGCTGAAGAATCCATTGACGACAAAACAGAGGGGCACGGTAAAGCGGCCCTCAAGACATCGGATAGGAGGAACGATCGTGGTGATGGGCGGCACACCAACAGGGCGACTTCTTCGGAGCTAAAGAGGCGCAGTAGAGCAACTACCGACTCGTCGAAAGGCAAGAAGCCCACCAGTGTTAAAGGTCATCGCCTTGGTGGAGCAACTAACTCAAAGCTCAAAGTTGACACCAACGACGTTCGCGATGACGAGGAGTTTTGGGACAATGACGAGGAGTTTGGGGGTGATAATCAAGATTTCGCGGGTGAAGCCCTGGGTGACAACCAGGTTGGTGAGGAAGTAAAAAAGTGTACGTATTTCATTCTATATCATCCACTTTTCTTTGCTCATTATTCCAAGATAATGTTCGCAAAACTTGGGACCGTCTTTCAGATGTTGAGAAGCGGTTGGAAACAGGTGGGCCCTCATCCCCTCATCATTAATATAGAGCGCAAACTCATGCACATCTGCTTAGAACGATGCCGTGGGTGTATCAGCCTGTTCCTCCAAAACAAAACACCTATCCCATTCCATTTTCGCCGCCTTCTTCGACACATCGCCGAACTCTGTCCGGAAGTTGGTTGCTTGACACGCGACCTTGCCTTACATTGCCTGACGACTATCTACGGTAATATTATATGCCCTTACCACAAATACCACGATAAAAACGGCCTTGTAAACGACACGAGCCCACCAGCATTGAATGGAGTCACTGGGGTGCCGTGGGTTCGTCGCGTGAATGGGAAGACACCCAAAGGTCAGAAGAAGAAGATAATACGACGCTCTCCTGGTAAGCTTCACTGTGGGTGCTATGAAGATGACGTGCTCGTCGATTGGTGGTGGTGGAAACAGGCAATGATTTCTTCACCATCGAGTGCAAGAGTAGAGCCATGGCGGAGGGATAGATTACACCCATACGAGCGTGCCTTTATGGTTCAGTGGTGGCAGAAGTGGACAAGGTTGACCGTGAGCGATATATATTCTAACCATCGGGATGACATTCAGAGGGAGTTTCACCTCATTGGGAAAATGGGTAAGAAACTCAAGCGGGCCGAAGAAGAACTTAGAAACAAGATTTTTACAGACATTATCTCGATCTCAGACACAGAGATGGGAATGTAGTCGTAAGTATATACACTGATACTGAGACTGTGGTATACTACTACTATGATAATGTTGGTTTGTCTGAACTGTCGAGCGACATGGTTTATCCCAGCTGTTGAGTTGCAGATGAAGTCACAGTGGTTTGTGCTGACTATAGACATGTTTTCTTGGTTGGCTAAAATCACTCTCCTGATGTTGGTAGTAGCTGCATACTATACCCATATGCACAGATTGCCTGTTGTCTAAGAGTACCACGTATCAATAGCCTATAGTTTGTGCTGAGTATTCATTTATGTTTGTGGTTGGCCAGAATCATGTATGCATTTTCTATAGAATTAGAAGGCAATACATGTATTCTCTATGGTCTGAGAATGCCAGATTTCAACTCACAATAGTTTGTGTTAGCCTTTTCTATACTTGCCTAGCTACCTGAAACCATCCTCCCGGATTCTATAGTAGGAGTAGGGTATATTTATTTGGATACACCATCCATTGTCTGGGAATACCATAAATCAGGGCACTATAGTTTCCGATGACTATCCATTGATTTTCCTAGATGCTCAATACCATTGTCCCCTATTCTATAGTAGAAAGGGGCGTGACTATATCTCAACTAGTTATAGTTTGTAGGGACTACTTGCTAATATATCTAGTTATGGGAAGCCATTGAAATGGTCTTTATAGTAGGAGCACACTATATCTATCTGGAAGCAACAGCTATTGTTTGAGAGTACCATACATGAACATTCCATAGTTCATGCTGACTAATTTATCAATGTCCCTAGTCGTTTGAAACCATCATCCTGGTTCCTATTGTAGGAGTATACTATATACTATGTCTGTTGGTATACACTGTCTATTGTCAAACAAGTCATTGATATTAGTAGTCATTTAAAACCTTTAATTTAGTTTCTATGGTAAGGGTATACTGCATCTTTCTTTATTGTCTGAGCCCACTATAGGTCAACTAACTATAATCTGTCATAACTATCAGTTGATGTTCCTGGTTATCAAAATCTACTGATCATGGTTCTGTAGTTGACGTATACTATATTTCTACTTATGAACTATTTATTGTCTGGGACTTCTATATGTCAACTAGCAATAGTTTGGATTAACTATTATTTTATATTGATTGCTGCCTACAACCACTGTTTTAGGTTCTGTGGTTGGAGTATGCTATGTTTTTACATATAGACTATCTATTGTCTGAAACTACCATACGTCAACTGGCTATAGTTGGTATGAACTATTAACCTCTATTTGTAGTGACATGAAACCACTATGTTAGGTTCTATAATTGACATATACCATATCTATAGATATGAACCATCTAGTGTCTGAAACTATACATCAACTGACTAGAGTTTGTTGTAACTATCAATATATATTCCTAATGGTCTAAAACTACTAGCTACAGTTTTGTAGTTGGAGTATGCTATGTTTTTACATATGTAATATCTATTGTCTGAAACCACCATACGCCAACTGGCTATAGTTTGTATGAACTATTAACCTTTATTTGTAGTAACATGAAACCACTATTTTAGGTTCTATAATTGACATATACCATATCTATGGATATGAACTATCTATTGTCTGAGACTACTATATATTAACTGACTATAGTCTGTTGTAACTATCAATATATATTCCTAATGGTCTAAAACTACTATCTAAGGTCCTGTAGTTGGAGTATGCTATATTTTTATATATCCAATATTTATTGTCTGAGACCACCATATATCAGCTGACTATTGTTTGTATTGACCATTAACGTATATTTGTAGTTATATAATACTACTGCCCAAATTTCTATAGTTGGAGTATACTATACCCATATATATAAATAATCTATTGTAGAGAACTACTATATGCTAACTCAATATAGTCTGTTTTAACTAGAAATTCCAATTTCTATGTATATAAAACTGTCATCCTTGATTCTCTAGTTGGAGCATACTATATTTATCTTTATCCTCCCTCTGTAGTCTGAGACTATTATACTTTGAGTGACTATAGTTTTTATTAACTATTGATTGTTCCACTACTGTCCCAGAATATCATATATTAACTTCTCATAGTCTACATCAACTGTATATTTAACTTTCTGGTTGGTCAAGATGATGCTCAGAGCATCTATAGTATGAGTGAACTCTATTCACACTTTCTATGGTTTCTACAAACAACAATCTTTCCCCCGGTCTAGCATCTAATTGCACTCACCTTACTCAATCTTCCATCTTACATAAAGGTACGCCATGGCGTACCCCTTTTTTCAGCATGTCGTACCCAAACTCAGTAGTAAGTTTGTACCTGTTTGGTACCATATACATCCTGGACTTATCTG
>JABCKM010029935.1:0-12358 GCA_018221805.1 Rugosomyces carneus | reverse complement strand
TGTCTCTTTCAACCCTGAGTAGAAAAAGAAATCCATGTTTACATATCTTGGTACCAAGCTTTTTCAAATACAGAACCAAAAAATGTTATGTAGCTCCATACCGTTCTCCTTTTTGTAGATTGCCAAGGCTGCTAGACTGTTTGATATCATGGCGAGCACAGTCGACAGTGCCAACGCCTGTAACGGCAAGTCCGCGTGTCTCCCTCGAATCGGCTGTGTTGACAGCACTATGCGCAACACAGGTACTTGGCTAACCTCGTGTCAGCTTGATCACACCAAGTAGTTTACTATAGTACATACCTGTTGACGTTTATTCCCATGCAGTTTCAAATGTGCCAACAATATGTCATCATCCACCACATATCCTCGGCCTTTGCTCAAACAAGGGTCACAATCCGTTGAAGATACGCCTTTGCGGCTCACTTGGAAGTTGGCGTCCAGTGCCAGGAACAGCATGTACAACTAGCTATCAGGGCAGAAATTAATGAGACAGCTCCCTGTTAGCTTTTAAATACAAACCTTTGTTCTTTCGGCTCCTGGTCCCAGCCAGTCGGAAGGTTGATTCCTGGCTGTGGACAGGCTGGGCAAGCCAGAGCAAGTGAGGGATCTACATCACTGTTGCAAAGGTGTCCATATCCGGACCGTTTAAGCATTTTGAGATGGCGCCACTGATGTATCATCTGAAGGAATTCCTTGTAACGATTCTAGCACTCTAATTAGAAATGCCTAGGCACATTAATAAAGAATATGACAATTTACTTTGATTTTCATAAGCCCCGCATTACTAGAAAGACGAACCAGTGTTTGGAAAAACTCACAAACAGAGCATTCTGATTCAAAACTGAGTAATTGGAATTGACAAAGCGTTCGAAAGGTAGCCGCCGTATTAGGATTCTGAACTGTTGCTGGATACAATTGGAATCGAAGCAATTGATGGACTGTAGTCCCGCCTACTCCACACCCCCAGAAATCTAATCCAACTTCATGTATGCCAGTAGTATCGATTATCGTGAAGTTGTCATTGTAAGCTGTCAATGGTAAGATACACGCCTTGCCAACGGAATGTCCGAGTTGTATGCGATAGTTCAATGATTTCAGGGAAACGCGCTCGAAGAAAAGGCCGGTCCACTTCTTAGAATATAAAGTTAATACATCTAATGTATCTGCTTGCTGACATTTATACCTCAATGTGATGGAATGGATTGGATAAATGCTTCCCCCTGATGCATGCTGCGCACAAAAGGACCTCGCCCATGCAATCCTGACATCGAAAGAATGGTTCATCTTGTCCACAGCTACACAATTTGTACTGCTCATCAGATGATAGATGATTCAGGCGATGTAGATACAGATGGAAAGGTCACCACCACTGATTATGTGTCTGATCGAGTTTGGAAGTTTGTTATTCTCCTCAAGTTCACTGCTAGAGCGTATTGGCGTCGAATAGATTATTGGATCATGGTAAGTAGTTGCTCATCCACATGAAAGTCAGCTTAGAAATGCTTGTAGTTGGCTTGTTGCACAACTTCGGTGCAACATAACCACCATAGCATTTGCGCACTTAAGGTCAGGGCTGAGGCAACCTCCTTGTACTTCAACTACTGTCTCAACAATCACCTCTACTACAAAGCAATTGTACTATGTCAACAAACTCTACACCAATGCCTACAGATGAAAAACAGCGGTGGCAGCGCAGGGACAAGCTACCACCATCCGAGAAGCAGGCCCGCCACTTAGAATCTAGTCAAAGATAATACAAAAAGTAATGAATATATTTGATGTCTACAGCTATATTTACTAAGTGTTATTCTTAAGGAACAAGCAGCGCATTCAAGAACAGCAGCGCATGAGATCGCAAGTGTTTGTACTATGGGTTGATGCACATGGGCACTTTTAACTCATTTTGCTAGGCACTGCGCCAAAGCACAAGCCGATAAGGTCCAAAAGAAAGAGAGTAGAGTGGACTTGAAGAGTCGGATGATCAGGATGTGTCCTAACTGTGGACACATGCTGTGTGGGGAGGCTGATGTTGATGAGCTGGATGAGTTGTGTGAAGCCGAGACTGATGAGTAGCTCAAAGTATGACGAATTCAGAGTAGCGCAATAATATTTTATTGACGGCACAAAAAAATGAGAGAGGTACAATAGCATATTGGTCTAGAGTCGTTTGACATTATTCTTCTCGTACGCAATCCTGTAGAGTTGAAGTGCCTCCTCCTTAGTCTCCTTCTTACAGTGAACAGCATTCCTAACTCTCACAACGACCGCTTGTGCTTCAAACCTATGTGAACATTATAGAGCGATGCATCTTAATATGTTAAAGCAATGTACCAATGTTGATAAACCCCTGGCTTGCGGCCTTGAGTCACAATGTAGTATGACTCTGCACTGGGCGCAGAGGCCAACTCGAGTTCCAAATCGCCAGGAGTCTTGACTGAGGGCCCAACACTGGGGTTCGAGAGGGGAATAGGATTGACTGGTGAGGCTAATGGGTTTTTCAGGGGTGAAGATGGAAGAGAGCCCGTCGGGAAAGGTTGGTGAGGGAGAGGGGAAATTGAGTGGTACTTGTTCAATCTGAAGCCTAGAAGACCTAGCAGTCAGTCTGAAATGAAAGAATAAGTAGCTATGAGGTTACCGTTTGACTGCTTAATCCTCTCCATTGCAGGCGCCCTGACTTGTTCTTTCTTAGATGGAGGGGTGCTGGGAGCACTGTGAGGGGTGTTAACAGCAATGGCTATGGCACTGGCACTGCCAGGTGGGTAACTGACGGAGACACGTGCTTGAGGATGTAATGTGTTTGAATGAAACATATGTAAACAATGGCTTGCTTACCACTCGAAGTCACACTAGTCGCTCTCTCTATGTACCTCTTGCCGTCTTGTACAGTTGCTACGCCTTATTTCACGGTGAGTTTTTTTAAGACGCTACTGTAATAATACTCACTTTCAGATTCATCACTCTTGTCCTTGCTTTCTTGCGAATGACTATTAGTAGGTGAGATCGAGGTTTCCTCTCTAGCCAACTGAGCTTCAACAAAGTCAAGTCGCCCTGGATATCACGGATAAGAAGGTAATCAACGCAGAACGTATGACTTACTATCTAGCAGACTCAACTGTTCGACTATCTGGGCCAAGCTTGACTCGTCAGAGGAAGGTTTCATGTTACGGAGCAAAGAGGAAGGCAATCAACTTTGCTCTCTATTCTTATCCTTTTAAGTCTAGGGCGTACCGCTTGCTCAGGCCATTTGGCCCATCTGGATGCATAGTTGTGCGTTAGCGACTTGTTTACGACTATATTGCAGTTTGGTTCTTCACCAGGCTGAACTGGAGATTACCCGATGTCTGTGACAGCTCAGGCTTAAAGAGGTACGGATGGAGTTTTGCCACCCCTTTTCCATTCAATTGATAATTTTTTCCGCCATGATATACCAGCAAAGATAGATCAATGATTCATTTCTGATTGCTATTTATTTCCCACTCCATGGAGGCCCTGGTGTGCTCTCCGTTGCACAGCTAAGTCTACATTAATCTATGTAAATATTCATATATCTGCTTACCATTTTGCGAGTTGTTATTTTCGTTAGCCTACAAAAGGTTGTCCTGTTTTCCCCCTGTCTTTCCTTGTAACTTGCGTGCTTCTCTATTATGGGTAAAACATGGGCGCGAACACCTAGCCAGAATCTGTTCTTTGCTGAGCGAAGCCCAGATTTACTCCAAGCTTGCAAAGACCACACAGTGAAGGCATTCCTTGCTCACATTTATGATACATGGGAACACACCTGGCCCGAACGAAACGTTTTTTTTCCTGACCGGAAGGAAGGCGACCCGCCTTTTACAAAAACTGAGTTGGCCTTAATCAAAAAGAATATGACAAAACAAAAGGAGGCAAGTTTTTTTCTTGTCAACGGTTCAATGGTTGTCTAATGCTGTCTAATCTAGCAAATATACAACCGTGTGCGCTGGTTGATGAGTACAAAGCAGGTCTGCTCAAAGAACCAGCAAGCACTCCTTCAGAGCTACCTTGGAAAGGTATTGAGCACCAAATCTGGCAGTAAAAAGCCAACGCGACGACGGACAATCCTGGAGGTCTATCATGGCCTTTACTTCCAGTCGAAGCTCCAGCGGTTGATGAAGGAGAAGTTGGATAGCATTCAAAACCTTAGCACGCTGTCACAATCTCAGCGCGCTGCTCATCAGATGGCCATTTATCAACATGTTCGGGCAGATTCTTGGGCTGCGGAGTCACCAGAGGTTAAAGAGGAGGTGTTCAAAATCTATCACGATGAGTACAACAAAGAGGACGACGACGACGAAGAAGAAGACGGTGATCCCGTTGAATCTACCACCACAAATGCAAATGCAGATGCTGACAATGGGGGCATCAAAGACAAGAAGGCTGCTCTGGAGCGTCAACAGGAGTAAGTTTTGGCTAACACGGTTTATGCTGTCCTGACCAACATTATAGATGCATCGACTGGGTGGGTGGGCTGCTGCAATGGCACGGCAGATCCAAGTTCAAGTGATATCAATCTTGGCTAATTACATGTCTTGGGTTCTTGTAGTCAGGGCAGCTTTGTGGTAGAACAGTATAATTATGTGTGCATAGAAGCCAACATTTAACTTAACTGAAATATTATATAAACAAATGCAGAGAAGCAGCATATTGTACAATAGAACTATAAATGAATATGAATAGAAGCTACAATTGAACTCTTGCAAAGTGGAAAAAATAAGTCATCTAGATTATTTTATGTAGTTAGTTATGTATGGGATGTATGTGTAAGATTAGAGGTTGGTGAGATGGATGAGGATTAACTGTTTGGACAGATGAAGAAGCAAGATGAATATGGTGAAAGTATATCTTGGAGGAGTCATAGGTTCCATTGGCATCCATTATAAGCAGGAGGATAAGGGGCATCCTCAGCCCCCTCAATCATTGCAGGCATTGAGCAGAAAGAAGGGAAGAGGCATTCTCAGCCACCCCAATCATTGCTGGCATCCATTACAAGTAAAAAGAAGGTGAGAGGGCATTCTCAGCCCCCTCAGACATTGCTGGCATCCATTACAAGTGAAAGAAAGGCAAGGGGGCATGCTCAGACCCGTTGGTCATCATTGGCCTCTGCTACAAGCACAAGAAAGGAAAGGGGTAATTCTCAGCCCCCTCGATCATCGCTGGCGTTTGTTGCAAGCAGGAAGAAGGACAGGGGGCGTTCTTAGCCCCCTCAGACGTCACTGGCATTTGTTACAAGCTGGAGGAAGGTGGGGAGCGTTCTCAGCCCCCTTGGTCGTCGCTGGAATCAGTTACAAGCAGAAGGAAAGTGAGGGGGCATTGTCAGCCCCCTCGGTCATTGCTGGGATCTGTTACGAGCAGGAGAAAGGTGAGGGGGCATTGGCAGCCCCCTCAGACGTCGATGGAGTTTGTTATGAGCAGGAAGAAGGTGAGGGGGCGTTCTCAGCCCCCTCAGGTGTCGCTGGCGTCCTTTATGAGCAGTGGAAAGATTGGAGGACTTACTTAGCCCCCTGGTATTCTCAGTGCCTCACTCTTTCCTCTTTGCATTCTTCCAACTCCCTCTAATGCCTCCTGCAGGCCCTCCAAGTGTCCTTCATCTCTTCTGTGTCCCGTTGACCCAAATCACTCATGGCTTGAGGATCTTGGTTTGTCTGGTTGGTAGGCGCGCGTTGAGCAGAGGGGAGGTTGGAGGGCAAACAAGACAATGGGAAACAACAAGGATCAACAACCGGTAGTCGGCAAACAGCCCGGACCGGGTTTTTCATTAATTTATTCAAACTCAGCAAGCCAAATTCATTCAAACTCAGCTCTGGCAATCACCAGTAGGACGACGCCACATCCGCTCAGTTTGGCGCTGGGGAACGGTATAATAACCGAGTTCAATAAATGAACTCGGAACATGATTGGGCCAATTGTCACTGCATTCTTGAGGGATGCCAGCGAAGCCACTGGCTGGGCTTTTCTTGTTATTGGTGGGGGGATGGATAAACACAGGGACCTTAAAGTTGCATTGTACGTGTCTTTACATTACTTTTAATTCTGCTTGTATTTCTTACTCTATCTACAGTTCCTCCATTGGGAAAACATTTGGGGGCAGTACCTTCAGCGGTACTCACAAGAAATGGCAGGAAGGTATCATCAGTCCTTGGATGGACTTTCTCCACTTAAGACACAGTAAGCATCCATCTTTCTCTTATGTTGCATGGCACTCATTTTATTTGATCTAGCTGCAGAAGAATGTCATCATCGTGAAGCCCTCTGGGCACTGGATGATCCGGTGACAACTGTACTTGATGAAGCACAGTTGGTTGCTGCAATGGCAGCTGGAAGAGTTGGACCCCGTGACCTCCAATCTGGTCATCCCCGGAGCTGTCCCTCAGCCAGAAGGCCCAGAGCCCCATCAATCACCTATGCCGGCCCTGATGGTGCTGAGCGGTGTTGCCTTCCAGATGCTGCAAACCTACACTCCTACGGTCATACAGCCTTCGACTGGCATGCCACAGGTCTTGCAACACCGGGGCATGAATCCCATGGTCACCTCGCCGTTAACAAGTGTTGCAACACCAATGTTGCAACACCAGGGGACCATTCTCATGCATACTCCGCAATCGACTGATATCAATCCAGTCTCAGCTAATGTTGCATCACAAATGATGCAACCTAACCTTGCTGCCAATGTGTCTCCCAATAACCTCTACCAATACTCATTCACAGAAGACCTATTCGACTTCTCCCAGATCAACGGATTCCGTCCCATTTTGTATGATGACAACACTTTTAATCCATACGCATTTGATTTTAATGTAAGTATATATATAGTCTTGGGAACAGCATGAGATAACACCTATATATAGAACACCTATGACAATCAACCTTACGGATCAGCACTGTCACCATTTGATGAGATGGCAGCTAACATTCCGCCAATCAGGACATCCTATTGACCAGAGCGTTAATTCCCACGGGCACTACGAGCACTAATACAATGTCAGCTGCTACCACGCCCCTGCCCATTATGGGAACAAGCGTGTCTTTGGAACCATCCCTACCATTACCAGAGCCCCTCAATAGGGTCACTAATATTACCTTACCTTTGCCAGCCAACAAGACCAATGGGCAGAGTTCAAAGAAGCTGAAGTCACACACGTCTCACAAGCAACAGAATGCGAGCTGCATTCTCCCTGTGGGGTCGCGCCGTATCCACAAGAAACGCAAGCGTGATGATGAAGACGTTAGCATTGCTGCTGGGGCTAAAAAGAGGGGCAAAAGAAAAACCTAGGTAGCCTCATAGATAGAATGTTTCGCCTCCATCTTTATAGGGGTGGAGATAGAGTTTAGAGCACTCATTCAATAAAATATTTGTATTCTAATACAATACAAGGGTTATTGACTTAAGTATTAGGTCTAATGGAGGTAAATTGGAATGGAAAACGATCCATAACAGCTATGCCATAACAAAAAGCAGTTGCGATACCTATAATGTCATAAGAAAAATGAGTGCTAGTAGTTGTGTTGCAACAAAGTGGATACAACAAGTGTGGTGTGGGTGGAGAAACGGGCGTAACGTGGACAAAACGGGAGAGTATGGGTTGTGTTGCAACAGAGTGGATGCAACGCGTTTGGTATGGGTGGAGAAATGGGTGTAACGTGGACAAGACAGGAGGGCATGGGTTGTGTTGCAACAAAGCAGATGCATTGGGTGTGGTGCGGGCGTAATGCGGACAAGACAGTAGAGCAGGGGTTTTGTTGCAACAGAGTGGATTTGGGCGAATAAACATTGTTAGATTTGTTGCAACATGGTACTTGCACTGCGCACAACGTGGACGATGGAGGGAACTATTGTTGTTGCAACAATGTGGATGCAACAAGATCCATGCAGGAGAGGCGGGAACATCGGCGTGGCCTGGTGAGTGTGTTGCAACACAGTAGTTGTAACAGGTGCGACGTAGGCTAAGGAAAAGGAAAAACAGTAGTCAGTACATTGTGATGGTGCCAGATGGGATAAGAAAAATTAGCTACGTACTCTTGGCTGGTAAGGATGTTGTAGGCGCAAGGGAAAAGAGGACGAGAATAAGTAAGTAAAGAAATGTGTGGATAACGAATGAGGCAATGTTGAGGGAGCAGGAGGGTAACAACGGGAGAACGGCAGGAGGAAGGTGGGTGGGAATGTGTTGCAACATGATTGTTGCATCAGGTCACAATGCTTATGATTGTCACACAGCGGTAACACATTGTCAGTTGTGTTGCAAGACAGTATTACTTACAGTTGTCAGTTATTGTTGCAACACAATGGCCACATCCTATGCATGGATGTGTTCGGAAAGAAGCAAAAGTGTAGAAACGGGCCAGTTCTTTGTCTGGCATGGAGGGCCGCGTGAGTGGGTCCACCAGCCATTCCTTAACCTTAGCTAGTCTATCTTCCTCCTTCTTCGCTGCGTCAGATCGGGGAACGTCATTGTACATGAGGTTGATGAAAGGGTCTGGTGGAAGCGGGACGTTCTTGTCGTTGACTATGGGGGCGGGGTTATTGGACGTGATTGGGGTGGTGTTATGTGCGTTACGTAGCGTCTGTCTCTACTATCATATTCTGTATGCCAATGATCCAAAGTCGTAGTGCCTTCATAGCCTGATAGAGCCCGTACAACTCTAATTTTGCTTGGGAGAAACATCCCTCGCAATTGTTAAGCGTGATCAACCCAAAACGGTTGTAGTGATGCTTGCGGGGGGAAAGGAGGTCGGCTTGGGTGAGGAAGTAGCCCACACCCAGGTAGGACGTGTCTACGGCAAGAATAACGGGGGCGTCAGACTTGTAATCAATAGGACAAAGGGGCTTAGCTTCAATCAGCACTTGGATCAGATCCCATTGTGCCGCCACCTGCTCCAGCCCAAAGACAAAGGGCTGGTCCTTGCGGGTGAGCTTGGTGAGCGTGTTAGCACATCGAGCAAAGTTCTCCATGAATATACAAAGGACCCCCACTGTGCCAAGAAAGGCTCAAATGTCAGAAAGGTCTTTGCAGGGTCCCCAATTCTTGAGGAGTGCTAGACGATCATCATTTGGTGTCCGTCCTTTGTAGCCGCAGAGGTGGCCTAAAACCGTAATCTGTGAAGCACAAAGCGTCAGCTTGTGCCCAGAAAATGTCCCACCGAAGTATTTCATGCGTTGGACGATCCTATTCAAGTTCTGGAAGTGTTCCCAGACGAAGCGGCAAACGCCGGGGTTGTCTGGGTGCGTCTCGTAGATCCCGTCTGGTCTCTTGTAGCGGGAAGCGGGCCCCTTGACGGGGACATTGTTGATATAAGGAATGGTGTAGTCAGGAATCTCCGGTTGCAAAATGAACGTAACGTCGTCGTGAAAGATGGGGACGGATTTGGCCCACCCCATTGGTAGGGTGATAAGCCTCATCACGCCATAGGGGGTTTGGAACATGGTGGCGTCACGGGACGCCTCAGCAATTTGTCGTTCATCGTATCCGACATAGAGGTTGAGCATTGCGCCACAGGTGCGGCAGGCAAAAGTTTTTGGCAAGGTGATCGGGGATAGGCGTGACGCCAGAATGACAGATGGTGACCTTGTTGAGTGGCTCCAAAATATGAACAATTTGGAGCTTACCGTTCTTCTTCATCACACAGAACCATCAGGAGTGATAGGTGGCGTTGGACGGCTCGTAAACCCTGGCCTCGACCTTCTGCTTGATCATGGCGCAAACTTCGTCGTAAATGCCGGGTGGGATGGGCATGTTACACTGAATCCACGGGGTGTGGGAAATGAGGGGTAAGTCAATAGGTGGAAAGAAATCCTTCCAGAATGATCCTCACTCGGAGTTGACCCAGGCAAAAGTGGCATTCTGTTTGCACATAAAGTCGTGCATTAAATTACGTTTGTCGTGCGTCAAAAAGTCTTTGTTGTGTGTCCCATCAAGGGTGTCTCAGCATTCCTGCGTATAACATCCTGTGGGTCAAAAGGGGGAGGGGTTCGGCGTGAGGTCCGGAATCTCAGCCAAGGGATCTCCCTTAATTTCACGTTTGATTTGATACTGCTTGCAGAGCTCGGTAACGATTGATCTTACTTTCTTATCTACAGGCTTGTACTTTTTCCTTGTCTGAACCCCTTTCGGGGTGTTTGTGTGGGCATAGTGTGAAACTGATGGATTAAACATACTGGGGGAAGTATGGGGGCGGCAATGGGAAGTGACGGACTGAGATAGGGAAGCATGGGGGGGATTAGATGAAGTGGAATTGAAAGGGGAAGCAGCCTCTGGCACGTAAGTGAGAATTGAATGCTTGGGGATTAAAGAAGTAGATAGGGGATCTGCATGGACAAATAAACTAGCAAGCTGGGCTCTCTCTTTGAGGCCGGAAAGGGAAGGGGAAAGATGAGCATAATGTGTAACTTGTAAGGAGCCTGACTTGTGATCCATCTCCAAAATGAGGGCAGCGTCCGAGATGTCCTCTTCTATTTTCTGGACACCATGGAAAAACCCTGGATGGCTGCGTGGGTGTGGTGTTGGGGCGATGAGTCAGGGGAATGATTGGGACACTTGGGGTGATGTTGACGGCGGGGGCGGAAACGACGTGTGCCACAAATGAAAGTGGAGATGGTAAGAACTCAACCCAAGTTGGGGTCCGTGACGGTGATGACTTGGGAGCCGTCACCGTGATTCTTGACAGTGGACTTGGTGAGGGTGTCGAAGGGACGACCAAGTAAGATGTCGTAGGGGGCGTTACGGATGACGTGCAACTGAAAGTGAAGGGTAAACTCGCCTAATTGACAGGGGACGTCGCGGGCTAGACCTAGGGACGGCTCAATGGTCCCGTTTGCCAATTCCATGCTAAAAATGACGGTGGGATCAAAGGACAGGCTAAGGTCAAGGCAGATCGTCTCTGAGATGGCGCAGATCTCACTCCCAGAGTCCACGACGGACTCTACTTCAGTGTTGCCATTGATTTTCAGCATGGCAGACCAAAGGGACTGGCTTTCTTTGGAGACAATAAACAACAATGGGATGACACTGGACGGGAGCGTCTTGAGATAGACGTCGAACTTGTCATCACAACGGGTGAAGGGCGGGCAGATGTTAACATTGAAAGAAGCGGCTGTAGGCTCATTGACTTCTTCGATGGCAGCGAAAGGGAGTTTGGGGACAGTCTCGATATAGACGGCGTTGTTACGGGGCAGGTTGTGATTGATGCGCTTGGGGGTGACCTGCTCTTTAATGCACATTCTAATCTCAGGGGACTGCGACAGGAGCTCTTGGGTAGACGGGGTAACAGTAGGGCTTTTCATATAGTGCTTGAAGACGTTGTCTGCAATGTTGGGGTCAATGACAGGGGCTAGAGTGCGATAGGTGTTGTCTTTGTTCTTGTCAGGGGGCGTGCCATAGTTACGGATGTTGGTGGGGGTGTAGCAATTGTTGGGAATATTAGAGAAAGGATGGATGGGGGGATCGGGCTCCTTTGATATGGGAGGGGCTTGTGTTTTGTCGTTAGATGGCGGGGCGGGATTCTCTGCAGTAGGCTCAGTGATGGAAGCACTAGTGGGGGCGGCGGGCTTAGGACACGTTCTGATTTCAACACTGTTGAAATGTTGACGTTCCTGACGCTTAAGCTCATAGATGGCGCGATCGCCGCTTTTGAGGCGTTGTGCGATGGATAGTTGGGACATTAAGGCTAGCTTGGGTTCTACAGATGGTGCTATGGCCACAGAGTGGAAGAGCGTCTTTGTGGGGGCTACTGGGGGAATGGGGGCATAGGCAAGGGTCCCAGTGGCGGTCTGGCCGGGATTGAGACGATGCCATTTGTCCAAGCGCTGCATAATGAATTGTCCCGGGATGGAACAGGGAATATATGCACCAGTGGACAGGATGATGCACCCTTCGTGGTTTTGACGACACTTCCCTTCGTTGATATATTGTTCTACCTTGGGACAGGCTCTAACAAAATGGCCACTACCCCCACAGAACTCGCAGACAGAATTATCATGCGGCGGGCCCTGGGAGTAGTTGTATGGGGCAGGAGGCAGTAGGTTTGCTGGGGATGTCTGGCAACTGAGCCAGGTCTCCAACTTCTTCATCAGTCCTCCCAACTCTGCTTTGACGGTGGCCAACTCCTTCTTCACCTCATTGTTGTCCTACCCCAACCTTCCCTACAGACTTGGTACTATCCCGGACGATCCCACTGCCCATGATATATTTGAGGGCCTTGTAGTAATCATCCATGATGAGCACGTCGTCCCAATTGTGGTTGGGGTTCTTGATCTGCAGCCTCTGCTCGACGCGGTGACAAGACCTATGCAGGTCCACACCCCAAACTTGTTCGATTTTACCAATAAGACATTGTTACTGTGATGGTA
>JABCKM010029934.1:0-10972 GCA_018221805.1 Rugosomyces carneus | reverse complement strand
CAGCAGGGGAGCAGTAGGTCTTCATGCCTCCAGGATGCTCGCTATCTCCAATGTTCGTACGAGGGGTACTATCAAACTTAGCGTGAGTAACATACTCTCGAGGGGAAACGACTATGCATAAGATCACCGAGGCAGAATTATACTGTAGCGGGATCAGGTTTCGTGAGCGCATGACTAGAATCTAAGAGGGAACATTTACCAGAAGTTAGAAGGACCGCCGATGGACACAATATTATCCGTTTCTAAGCGTCTAGACACTGAGCCCGGCGGGGAGGCGGGGGGAAACCTATGTCTGAGAGAGTTAGGATCGTAGGGAGGGCCAAGACCATGGTGCGAGCCGACGGTAAAGGTAACAGCGGAAAGTGCTAGCGCGAGGACGGAGAGAGAGAACATTGGAGAGTGGAAAGACAGTCGGATGTGTGGAGACAATCAAGACCCCGCTTTTTTATGGTCGGCTGGGGCGGGAGGCTGACTCTGAGAAAAGAATCGCAAGCATTAAGGCTTCCGTCAGCCTCTTTCCATACACACTGGAATTTCGTTCTATTGACGGAGGTGCCGAAGGTTATATGTGAGTTCTGTACGGGGGAGGACAAAGGGCATCCGACGTGGAAACTTCGCGTGATGCGTCTGACTCTATCTTCGACGTGCTTCGCACTATTATTGTTCTTTGAAATAAAGCCCATTTTAGTGACTGTCGTGATATCGCGACAAGAAATCGAGAAAAATAGTGGTAAAGCAAAATTGCGCGTCACATAGGCTCAAAATATAATCATTATTGATTTTATATGGATTACATGTATCAAAGCCATTAACGGTCGTTACAGACTAACAACCTCGACGAGCGACGGCGTCGGGGAGCTCATATGAAGTAGAAATACCAGAATAACCAGGAGTAGTCCAAAGAGTAGTCCGAAAAGTAGTCCGAATAATGGAAAACCGTTATGCAAGTCATTACCCTAATTGCAATCAAAGTAGTTTCCTGGAATGACAGCTGGGCAGCCTGAAGTGTCTATAACATATCCTTCAGGCTTGCCTCCAAGAAGTCGGAGTAACAAACTTCGTACCTTTGTCAAGGGGACAATCTGCAGGGTCATCACAACATTTGATACACGCGCGGTGATCACCAGGCTCAACGAGTTCAACATAGTGGTTGTACCTGACAACATGATAGAATTCAGTCGCCTAGAAGCACAGAAGAAAGAACGTCCAAAAGACGTACCCGAGACATTTGCTTCCTTCTGGGTTTCCGCGTCCACCGGCTCCTCCACTGGAATCATATTGACCACCACCATCATTGGGATTCAGGCGGTCGAGGAGTTCAGGACGAATGCAGCCCGTCACTGGATGGTGAGGGCGTCAGTTTGAGAATCAAGAGCCAAAGGAACGCAATCCAACTTGCATTGTGCATACCGCTTTCCGGTTTTTCCGTTGCCTGTCTTGAACGCGACGTTGCGCCAAAATTGAGCAGGTAGCTGGCCTTGCTGGGAGGAGTAACGCCCAGCAGGGGAGCAGTAAGTCTTCATTCCACCAGGATGTTCGCTATCGCCAATGTTTGTATGCGGGTCACTGTCATTATGCGGGTCGATATAAATACTCCAGAACGACGACTATTCTCGGAAAAGCTCACCGAGGCATAATCATACTAGTGATAATTTACTTAGCAATGCAACCAATGTTTAGAGGCGAAAGTCTTACCAGAACAAATTAGCGTCGGTAACATAAACAATATTGTCGGCGGACTGTCTAGCCTCCAGGAGCCTGTCAAGACCACCCGGCGCGCCGAGAACAGCAGAGACAGCAAAAAACCCTAATGCAAAGGCGTGAAGAAAGTGCATGATGAGGGGTGTCGATCTAGTGGGGGGCGAAAAAGATCGTAAGGAGTACTGAAACAACCTAGTCCAGCTTTTATGCTCGCGTAACGAGCCACACAGGGCTGCTAAAGATTCATACTGATTTACTATCAAGGCCAAGCATTTCGCATGCTCCGAAAGTGTTCCAGGTAAACGAATCAGATGATCTTGCATTTTTGTATATGGGGGCCTGAAGCCGTCATAGTCACGGAGAGTAGTGGCCGCAGTGAAACCAGATGATCACGACTCTATGCAAATGTACCGCTGATATTCGAGTCTTGGGACAGAGCGAACTCTATGTGAAAGCTGCATAGCAGGTGAGGAAAATAGCATGCAGTTCAACTTAACAGTTGCTGTCGATACCATCTATAGTCTGTAGTGGCTTACTAATCAAGGGTGCGTTTCAATTCAGGGGGCGGGGCGACAATGAGGCCTGATTGTTCAGGAATGGTAATCCTACAAAATAAAAGGGATCATAGCATATCTGCCCCGCGGGTATGCATCGCCAAATTCCTTTTTATAATTCTTGTGCTTCTTTATAGCCCAGGAAGCCATTTGTACCGTAGAAACGACGGCAAACATCCCAGCTGGAAGAACAGCAAGATTACGTCAGCGGGTTAACGAAACCTCAGAGGGAGGTAACTTACCGGCCATGCTGCCGGTCATCACAAAAAGGACGACCCATGTCAAAATCTCGAAGAAGTAATTTGGGCACGACAACCAGTTGAAGCCATACCCATGCGGTATGGCGCGGACGCTGGTATCAGCAGGCCGGAGGTTGCGGAGTGTGAGATGAGTATGGAGGTTTGAAAGTTCCGCCCACTAGACAGTTAATATTGAGTCTTAAACCCTCCGAGAAATAGGGAATGTTGAAAATACCGCCCAAACCCCGATGCATGTCCAAATGAAGTTCTCATTATTCCGGTATGTTCCTACGATATAAGATGAGGTCGCCGAGAATTTGGGCCGATAGACGTCATAAGCGAGGATAAGTCCTGACCGAGTCTCTTTTTAGAATAGCTAAAAATGAATCAACCAACGATCTTACCACTAAGGATATGGTAATGCGCAGAGCTATACTTCTCCATTAGTATTTAGGGGAATCATTCATAAACGTATCGACTAACTTTTTGAACAGGTTCCGGAAGGGCATCGTGCCATGTGAAAATCGGTGGATACTGGCAAGCGTCGGATAAGCACAGAAGAAAAACGAGGTAAAAACGTGACAAACAAGAGGGTTTCCAGCTCACGTTTGAGGAAGTGCAGCAGGACGCACACGTATACAACTCTGTAACGGGATCAGGCACAATTACTTGAAGGTTAATGGCGACCTTACGTCTGTAGTGAACTATGCTGCACATCCCGACCATACCAGAATTGTGGAAAGCGGTAAATCAGAGGGTGAATAATGAGAGGGCCAACCTGAAGGAGGGTTGCTGTTGAGCCTATACAGCAAATCAAAATAGCGACTATAAACATACATATTCAATGAGGAACACGGTTTTCCAGCCAATTTGAGGCCCTAAGTCCTTGACCTCAAGTTCAACACCTGCGATAGCAAGGTCAGAGATCTTCTTCCTGTCGTCCAAAGTGGCTTTGTCGGTCTTGAGACTAAGCTTTTGACGCGCCGGGGTAAGCTACAAAGTAATTGCATGTCAACGAAACAGTACACAGTACAATATTGCGTGAGAACGATCACCTTTGGAAATCGGAAGGCAATTAACTTCTTCACATCTGCAACTGTTGATCTTGGGCCAACTTCCATCGTAATTGGCCAGCCATGAGCAGAGGAAGAGGATTTGGAGGAGGTAATCGTTACTTTAACCATGTCAGTTGAACAACAGCTGGTCAAGGACAAAATCGAGGGACGTGTCGTTCGAGCCCGAGCCCGAGCCTTACTGAAATATGCCACGTGAATCGGGGAACGTGACCGGACAACCAAGCTTAGCTCACCCATCTTGAGTGACTGAGTGGTGTCAACAGCTCTCTGTAATTTCGGTTGACCTAGTTGCTACATTTTGAATGAATATATTCTCTACTTCTCTCTGACCCTCTCTCAACACGCGTGCCCAGCCCAAGTGGAGTCATCAGTTATCGAAATGCTGCAGCTGCAGGTATGATTAATTGCCAGGGCCTGATTGACCCTCCTTCGTCATTGGAGCCGCCGGTCTCGCATCTTGTTTCCTGATGGATGATATGTGGTCTAAAACATTCGACAAGCTTGACAGCTATAGTTCGCAAGTATCATGTCCATAACACATAACAGCCTGCTAATATTGCTTGACGATTAGCAGTTTTATCAGAATGATCTCTCTGCAAAATGCCAACGGAAAGAAGAGAATGATGGTTTCGGTGGCATGAGGTTGACTGAGCGTGTTACTCTATGATGGTGCAAGACCGACAATTGTGTCCTGTGGGGAACAGTTCAGCCAATATCTGGCCTCACGGAGAGTGCGCAAATCATTAAGGCGATATATTGGGATGCCTCGCTGTTCGGCTCCTGCGGTTCCGTTCATATGTCAATAACTAATGTCAAACATGGCCCTAAGCAGGTTATCATATCACACTCGAAATAAAACTGTACAAACCCAGAGCTCTGTTTTGTGGTCAACGGTAAGTCGTATGGGGCTAAAAATGTCCTATGGTACATCTACTGAAAGGGGGTGCGCTAGGATGAGGTTGATCCGCGCTTTCTGGACGTGATCCGGTACTTTTAACTCGGTGAACGGTAGGCGATAATCGCCGACTCTACTCCCTTTGGTCTTCTCGTTATCCACTAAAACATGGCATTTTCACACAAACTAGACTTAACGCAGCTCGAGATCTCAATTTACTCATTATGTCAAACCCGAACAGCTGCTATGCTTACTAGTTCGCATCACTTTACCCGAAACAGGGCTGTGATAAAACTTTCACTCATGTACTGATGGTGGAGATTGGCATGTGCACCCCGCCTAGGCCCTAACTGTCGTCGCTATATAGCCTCTTTGAACTCGTTTCTGCATCACGTTCAGCCAGCTCCCTTTCAACGCCCATGCAACACTCGCAAGTGCCACTGAGCAGCTCGACACTTTCCTTCGCCCACTTGACATACGAGGTTAAGACGAAAGGAGGTGTAGTCAAGAGGTTACTTGAAGATGTGTCAGTTGAAATAAAAGCTGGCGAATTGCTCGCAATCATGGTGAGCACATGCGGATCTAACACCTTCGGTGGCTAATTCTTTCCTATAGGGTCCTTCGGGCGCAGGTTAGTGGCTCACCATAATAATGGCAATATGTGTCGAACTGATCTTTTCAGGCAAAAGTACGCTGCTCGATGTGATGGCATTTCGGAAACGCGCCGCAGACGGCTTTTCTGTAAGCTTGTTGTAATGGCCCAATGCAATGCATTCCATAAATCTTTCGACAGGTACGCCTTAACAATAGTCCTGTGGACGCTCGAACAATGCATCAAATATCGACATTCGTCGAACAAGAAGATGCGGTGCTTGGCGTTCTGACCGTCCGTGAATCGATATCCTACGCCCTTCGCCTCCAGTGATTGATTCGCATGTTCCATTTGAGGTCATAATTTAACCATTCTGGTAGTCTTCCATTACTCCCTCGGAAAGAAGTGGCATACCGGGTCAATCGAGTTATGACAGCGTTAGGGTTGCAATCCTGTGCTGACCAGCGGATTGGGACCCCGATTTCAAGAGGGATATCTGGAGGTAAGCGTATCCTCTTCTGGATTCGTCATGGATTTATATATCTTGTTTTCAGGCCAAAAGCGTCGCGTGACTGCTGCCTGCGCTATGGTGACATATCCGTGAGTTCGCACCGTCTCGCATAACGGCTCTTTTTTTGACTTCTAACAGACGAGTGCTATTCCTTGACGAGGTCACTTCTGGGGTAAGATCACACTCTGTCATCTAAAAGAAAATCTCAAATTTGATTATATCTAGCTCGACAGCACCTCTGCGAGAGAAGTCATGTCAGCCATACGAAATTTAGCGATCTCGGAAGGCATGATCGTTCTCGCTACAATCCATCAACCATCATATGAGACGCTTGCTCAATTTACCAACCTGCTCCTCTTGACACACGGTCAGACCTGCTATTCTGGGCCAGTTGAAAATTTGGAAGGTTTCTTTGAGCGATGGGGTAGGCCCGTGGGCAGATTTGTACGTCCATTCACTTAAAAAGCCCGATAATTACCTGACGGGATCTTCCGTTCTGCGAACAAAGCATGCGCCCATTGAGCATGCAATGAATTTCTTGAACGACGATTTTGCGGCCTCCAGTGAGTCGAAAAGCGCAAGCGCACAAGATCTTCGCCTTTTCTACCTTTCAACTTTGAAGACACAGAGTATATCCACCGTATCCGACTCCGACCATTACCCAGAAGAAGAAATAGCAGGTGTTGGTAGGAAAGCTGGGCCCTTTCAGAAATTCTTTTGGAACACCGTTGTCCTGTCCGAGAGAAGCACCAAGAACTATTCGAGAAATTTACTGGCTTATGGCGTCCGCTCCGGGATGTATGCAGGTGTGATATAATTTAAATCTCCATCTTACTGTTCACCAATTGAATTCAGGTATGGGGCTGATGCTTGCGTGAGTCAATTTCGTTAGACCCATAAACAGCCATCTCACGCTTTCCCTTGCAGCACAATTTGGATACGTCTTGGACAGAGGGATTCCACGATCAACGACAGATTGTCCGTTCATTTCTATAGCGTAGCCTTCCTTGCTTTTGTGAGTTTCCCTAGTTTGCTCTAGTTTTGGCACTAAACAACGCATCCTTTAGATGTCCGTGGCGGGAATCCCAAGCTGTAAGCAGCTAGCATTTTTGTTCATATATTGATTTACAAATAATTGCTTTCAGTCCTCGAGGAACGCTCAGTGTATTACAGAGAGACAAAAAATGGGCTATACACCACGCTTCCATTCTTGATATCGAACACTCTGGTCAACATACCATTTCTCTTCGTCTGCACCCTGCTTTTCACGCTGATCTGCTACTGGGCTATTGTATGTTTAGATGTCCTTCCCTCATTTGAATGTTGACGAAATGCATATCAGGGCCTGCATGCGGGCGCGACAGCATTCTTCCGTTTCTTTGCCTTCCTCTTCCTTGCGATATTGGTTGCAGAAAGCCAAGTTCTACTAGTCTCCGCATTTCTTCCTGTCTTTGTGGCCGCTCTTGCCATCTCTGCTTTGTGAGTCTAGACTGCAATGCACTACTTATTTACTCTAACCTTTTTTCTAGTATCAATGGCTTCTGGATGAGTGTTGGAGGATACTTGTAAGTCTTCTTGCCGACACTGACAAAATCTTTTTTTAACATACTCGTAGTATAAAAGCCAGGTCACTTCCTCGGTTTTGGTATTACTCGTTCCATTTCATGGATTACCAGAAATACGCCTTTGAGCTGATCACAAATGTCAGGGGGCCTTCCATTGTACTTTCCCCACTGCTTGTTGACTGATATTATTGGACTACTAGTCTGATCTCCGAGGCCTCACTTTCCTGTGTGATATGCCAAAAGACGGGCCATGCACATGTGCATATCCGTCATCAACGCCCGCGACTTGTACCGTTTCAGGCGAAGATGTGCTGTCATACCTCGATATCGAATCCGTGTCATACGGAAAATGGGCCGCAATACTTGTCTCGATCTTCATCTTATTCCGCATAGGGCAAGTACTCCCTGTTTGTTTGCCATGGACAAATGCTAATCGTGGGTGATCGCTATAGTTTATATTTTGCTCTCAGAATTCGGTCACATTAAACCTCCGAACTAAACATGTTACTGGGTCTTGCATGAACTTTCACGAGCTAATCCTAATTGTAGCTAATAGGCCATGTTCAATATATCACGCTCTGATTTGTATCGATTGAGACGCCTGATACCATCAATGCTTGGACTTCGTCGTCTAGAGCTGGATCCATTCATTATATTATGATTTGACTATTTAGCTACACGCCTAACCTCTAAATTCTGATTTAGTCTTTCGATGTCAGAGCTGTGGCACATTCTTCAAGACGCTTCGTTTGCCCATCAAGGTATGTCTTCGTGAGCTTCACCAACTTAGGCATGCCCTCCCAGTCATCCAAATCAATCATCTTCTCCCAGTCATCTCCTTTACGCACGCCGGCGTTGAACCGGAAGTAGATAACGTCTTCCTTACCGTAGAAGAGACCTTTTGCCAGATTATTCGTGGTTTCAGTGTCTGTAACAAGGGCCTTCGTGGCTTCGAGTAAAGATACTAGGTATTTACCACTTTCTATAATGCCGTCAGGTTGTTTGTTGATAGTGACGTTAGGTTGCATCCCGGTGCCAAGTGTTAACAAGAGATCGATGCGGCGACCAACACCACCATCAACGCCCTTGTCCTTGGCATAAACAGCGTTCACCTCTCCCATAAGCCTGAAGGAAATAAGGCCGTCACTAATAGGTGATGCTGATGAAAGGTTCCATACTTACAATATTGTAGGATTGTTAAACCTCATACCCCCATCTACGAACTCGACATTATCAATGGTGATGGAAGGAAGGTAAGTAGGCGCAGCGGAAGTAGCTCTAGCCGCCTTCCATATAGGCACGTTGGGGAAAGGGTCGGGGAAACTAGTTGGATAAGTCCTGAATTGCTCAGCAGTGGCATGGTTTAGGTTTTGTGAGCGGTTAGCGACAACAAATCTAATCGCAAGATTAAGTTATGGGCTGGCATGAATTTTCAAGAAACGTAAACCCTCACACTTTACAGCGATTGTTGGGATCTGGATCCCGCATGGGGGCATTCTCGTCTCCTGTCTTCTTCTTGATTAGGTCCTTCATGGCTTTCTCGAAATCTTCCTTCCCGTAATAGGCACCAGTATGTAGCTTATTCCATACTCTCTGTGCCGCGCCCGCAGAGAATATTTTCGAGGCTAGATCCATGTATACATTGATACACTCCGGTATCGCCATCTGAAGTCTCCCGAGCATGATTGCGATCAACCTAAGACGAGTTCAGAGATATGTTCCTTAGATCTGGTGACCGGTACTTACCCTCCGGTACTTGTGCCTGCCATCATATCAAAGTATTTACAAGGCTTGACATTCGGATCAGCCGAGACTTTCGCCATAACTCCTTGCAATATGTACAAAGACGATAGCCCGCGGACACCGCCACCATCTGGTTATCCCGTGGTTGAGTGTGATCGTAGATGTGCAAAAGCGGAAATAAATTTACCGAGTGACAACAACTTCAGCGGAGCTTCGTCGGCTAGTGTCTCTTGATCGGCACGCAGTGGCCCCGTGGGGAGCATTTCCCGCACGAGTGAATATGCAGGAGGGGCATCAGGAGGCGTAGAGATGTCGAGATACTGGTCAAAGACCTCCTCTAGCTTCGATATCTGTTTTGCAACAAGCTTGTGGTATTTGACTCGAGCATCGTCAACCGGCTGTGTTTCGCGGCGCCCTGGAAAACCGCATCAGGGCTAGTGCAAATTTATCAATTTGAAATATCTCACCTTCTTCAGAAAGTTGGAGGATCAGACGACCTTCAGATGCGTGGTTCTCCCACCCGGGGAATTGGGCAGACACGCGTACCGCAAGTGCGTTTCCAGCCTATGGAGGTATGTTGAGTATCAATTATCTACACTTGGCTAAAAGTCAAGCTTACTTCAAGGCCATGGAAGATGTCGTGATCACTGTCCAGGATGCTGCCAAGTTGTAAGCTATCTTCGCTTTTTCCGAGCTGATTAGTGTGGCTGAGCCAGACGAGCGCAAGACCGTCTTTGACTTTAGGCACGATCGATTCCGGCGTATCCAGGACGACTATATCAAACCAGCTCCAACTACCAGCCTCGGGAATCGAGACATAGCCCTGGTCATGAGATTTAGTCTCGAGCTGAATCTGCACTACTTTATCGATGAGCTCCTTGTCGAGCGCCTATCACAAATATAAGCCTGACAGCGGCCTGACCAGAATTGATTAGGCATGCTTACTGGTGTATGAAACCAAAGTCCGGAGGAGATTTTGTCGCCGTCGGCGACAACGTCGCACAAATCGTTTGTCTCCACAACGTATCTATCTTTTTCAGCGATAAAAGACATAAGTAACTATGAGCAAGTCAAAGGTGGACCAAGAGCCTTTTATAGTAGTTATCGTTCTAGGAACAAAAAGTGAAAAGGCCCGCTTGAGCCCAGGGCTGAGGAACAAAACGATGAAACCGGCAATGTCGCTCGAAAAAATACCGATGAATGGGTTGGGCAGGGGTTGAGGAACAAAACAATGAAAACGGCAATCTCACTCGAGAAATACCGGTGAGTGGATTGGGCAGGGACTAATGCCCTGATACCAGGGTCTATATACACGTTTACTGGGCAGATAGCCGGCACATTCGGGACCAGGATGAATCGCGACTTGTCCTATCACAACAGGTGTGAAGAATCTTTTGGATAGTTTTAGGGTTGCCGGAGTTTTGTTGCACCACGAGCTGGCAGTTAGACAAGAAGCCGTAGTTGTGCCACAACAGGTAGCGAATACGATGTTTTCATTTGCTTCTGTTTGTTAGCTCATGATCATTGATCACTCTGCCACACCAGACGCACTGCGATGCAATTTGGACCAAATGAACTTATCAAAGTGTAAGTTAGGCAAAAAAAAGTCCAGACGGCAGGTCCGAGGCACATATCGCAGCAATAATCGAACATACATCATTATTAAAATACATGCCTGATCAAATGTTGCCAGTGGTCGAGTTGATGGGACACGAGTCGATCGTGTGTCAATCCATTGATTAGAAGCCCTTGATTTGAATGAGGCATAAGATTAATCGTCCGCAATATCGACGCGTAGTTTTAGATGTTATGTCACTGTATGAGTATTAGTTGATCAGTGATCCCTTAGCTTCTGGGTGTAACTGAACAACGCAGAAAGAAATAGTAGAAAGGAGGCTACGTCTTGACAGCCTCCTGGGGCGGTATCCGTGGTATAGGCAGTCTCCTGGTAGCGGAGACTCTTAACAGCATGCTGGCGCAGTATTACAGAGGTTCCACTTGAATAGCCAACTGAAACATCCTTCTACTGAAGATAGGCTGTGTTCGACGAGCTTCTTCGCGGTTCGTGGCCTGAAATCGGTTGTTAACTTGTTCAT
>JABCKM010029933.1:0-12603 GCA_018221805.1 Rugosomyces carneus | reverse complement strand
TGTCTGTACTATTAGCTATTCTCAAGCATAAGGCTTGAATTTCATTTTCTGGGGAACCATTGACTAAAACATTCTTGCCAAAAAACTCAAACTGCCCCACAGACCTCGGACCTCACCCATTTCGCTTGAACATGTGAGATAAAATGTAGATTCATCTATTCTTTAAATATCTTACACACAAGATAAATAATGAAACTGAGCCTGGAGGATGTTACAAAACAAATAATTTTTGTACGATAGAGGTTTGTAATCTGCCATCAATGATTTAGTGATCCAGTGATACGCGAAGTGGAAAGTTTGCCAGCCGCTCGCAGAGCTCGCGCAAACGACAAAACTTGTTTGTTTGGTCCATCAGGACACGTGAGCGGCGAGCGGATGGTTTTAGGAGCCTGGTTACACTGCACTGGCGTGGCACTAGGGGGCAGATAGAAAAACAATTTCTCTATCTAAAATCTTGCCAAAGTAAAAAGTTTACATATATATCTTGAAAAATGTCGTGGGAAATGGTTCAACAATTATCTTTACCTATTTTTCCCGTGGAAAAATAATCGGGTGCCAGTGGTGACAGGTTCAAGGTGGTAAAGGTCGATATAATCAAGAAAGCCTCTGTCTCACAGCACGAGTACTTGGTCGCTTCCCTTCTCGAGGTCGAGAGTAATCACATAAGATTTGTTAGAATTGAGAGGACCTCAGGCACTGACGCCGTGTCTTTACCAGCGGACGACCAGCCTCCCAACCCCACCCCAAGCGACAGCCACTTACATTCCAAAATCCCACGCCTTTCATCTGTTTCCTTGTCACTAGATAGCCTGTCCACGCAATCGTTTGCCAATGACACCATAACATTGGTCAACGAACTCAAGGCAGAGAAATCGGATAAAGTTGTTACATCGGTGGCCTTCAACACCGCCCCCAACGCCACCTATCTATACCACCTGGTGCTTTTGCTCAAGCTTGTCCACAATCACCAAATCATCTACCACCTGACTCGTGGAAACTGCTACTTTTTTGCGGGGCTTACAGCTGCTCTGCTCGCCTTTCGCCAAGAACTCAATGTCGTCAAGTATGATGGCCCGCATGGGCGTCACGAGCTAGGAAAGTGGTGGCTTATACCCATCATAGATCTTCCGAGCTCAAATTCGGACCAAAGTTATACTCGTGAACGTAAAGTCATCCAAGGGCTGCAAGTTAAATTTCAAGCCGCGATAGAGGCTTTTGAGGAGGATGTAAGCTTCTTAACATCTGCCTTGGGGTAGTTTCTAACTGTTTTAGCTTGAAAAACAACAGCGTACTATCGACGAGAATGTACGTGTTCTTTTAAACTCATCTGTCAATGATTTTGACAATTATCTTTCAGGAGCGTGCCAGCCTTCAGAAAACTCAAGAGCTCGAGCGTGCTGCCCAGGAGCATGTAAGTGTTCTCTGAAACTCATTTGTCAATGATTTTGATAGTTATTTTTCAGGGGCGTGCTAACCTTCTGAAAATTCAAGAGCTCGAGCGTGCTAATGAAGAGCTTAAAAGGCAGCTTGAAATCAAGCACGGGAGTTGGCAGCCTAAGACAGATATGATACAAGACGAGGTCCGAGGTGAGATGCTCGAGAACGAATCAGGAACAACAATGTGAATCCATGGATACTGGTATTGGCATATCTTTAATTCGCAATTTATTCCTGCACGTACAGAGCGCTATGTTTATTTAAATTACATCTTACATATTGTTTCTCAATTTATTCTGGTGATTTGGGTACATAGAACGATACTTTTCGAGTCCTTTCTTGATTTATTCTGGTGATATGGGCATCTTAGGAACACCATGTACGTTTAATTCATACAACATCTTTCTTAAATTTATTCTAGTGATATTGCATAAATTTCTCTGCACGCCGTACATGTGACATAAATTTGTCGTAGGTCTTAGCGATTACAGGTCCTATAAACGATAGACACTTGCCTTTTTCTGTAGAGGCTATAGTATAAAGTATAAAACAATCTCCTGTTTTCCAGATTTTTGGACTTTTTCTTATTCACCACTGATATGGGCGCTAACTCATTTGCGTGCGACTCGTGTTTACGGTCTGGTCCCCGACCGCCGATGAACCTGGAGTCTGGTAGCCAAAGTTCGTGAATCGGGGGTATTCAAGAGACTTGCTTACCGTAACAGCTGTGGAGATATGAGGCATTCGGGTGATAATATTACTGAGCGGTATGTTAGAAGATCTTTGTCCATTTACCTCATCACTGAAACAATATTAGCCCGCTCTCGGGCACTTTAATTTTGCGCAATCTCTCGGCCTGTGGGTAAGATTGAAGGCATGGAGAACATATACAATACGCTATATTTACGAGGCGTGGTGTAAGAGACGAGCACCATAACGTTCAGTTGTCCTCCAAGATCACATCAAATGATGACCTAGGGGGCTACTATGAAATTCGATCGCCGATGTCCAAGTGATACGATCCAGCAGTATACAGCAACACACATTCCCTTGCCCAGCTAGCATCTCTCAGCTCCCCAGGACTGTCTGGTCGGTACGCATTGGCACGGACGCTGTTCTGATTGTCTCGGGAAGAGATCGAAGCACATCTCCCACGTAGTTGGTCGGGGTCACTCCCTGCTCAAAGGTCTTCTCCCATCCTTTGACAATACCTTGCACGACCTTCACACCTGCTCGGTACAAGTTTTCAAGGGATGGTGCATACCCAGGCCCAGGTGAGAACAAGTTCTCTATGACGGTCTGTCCCTCAAAGGGGCGATCAAAATCGGACGCCGCGCGCATAACGATGATACGAGAGAAGTCGACGGCGTTCCAGAGAGCACCACGTAGCAGGGCGCCGAGGATCGCATTGTCCTCCTGTTGAGTGGTGCAGTAGACGCCTGTGCCGTTGGTGAATATCGTTGTGGTGTTCTCGAACGCTTCTGCCAGCAATGTGCCACTCCAGAAGGTGTCCGACGTTGCAGTATCGCACTCGACGATGGACGGTGGAGACGCGCCAGCAGTGTACATAGATGAGGTCTCATATTGTTTGCGGTAAGCTTGTGCAGCCTCGCTGTCTGCCAATGTGGCTGCAGAGGCAAATTTGAGAGCCATCTTTCGGAGAGCATCGTTGACTTCGTAGACTTCCGTACCGTAAAAAGTCCCTGGATACTCGCCGGGTCCACGAGAGCCTTGGGGGAAGTAACCGGTCGCAAATTCCACAGGTATCTCACGGGCATCAATCTCGTACTGCATAACTACTTGAACGGCAAACCGAGCAAAGGTGACGGAGCCGATTGTAGCGTGTTTGGGACTGGCACCGGCAACACCAGCAATCACAAAGTACGTAGAAGTAAGATCAAAGAAGGGAGAATGCAGCAATGTGGTGATCGTTATCGCTGCGTTGATTTCGCCTTCACCAGTGGTTAATTGACAGATTGCGCCGTCAGTAGTACAGTGGGCATCCGGAAATTGGGGAAATAGCCCTGGTATGGTTATGTTGTGTGCAAGAACGTCGAATTCGGGTCTTTGATACCATGTTTGACCCTCAGAGCTATACTTCATTGGCAATGAATGAGTTCAGGACCTGTTACCGATAAGAGTCTACTTACAAGAGACAGAATGAAAACTTTGGGTTTCAATGGAGGAGACCTATCAGGAAGAGTCGTTGGGCCACGAAATCTGGCCGAGCTTGGATTTGGTGATAGTAGAAAGGTCAAAAAGAGTGAAATCAATGCTAGAAGAGCGGGCATCCTCATGAACAAAGGGGTATAGGTAACCAGCATCATGACTAGAACGCTGGAACCTTTTTATATACAGTTGATGAGCGCGCCAGCACCGGATCCGACGTCAGGCCGGCATGCCTGTGAATCGAAGTGTAGCTCTAAATATGGCGAGGTTGCGATGACTGGCCATACCGCAGCTGATTGATTGCTATGAATCTGCATGCACATCGTTCTGGCACCAGAAAAGAGTTGTTGGATGCACTGCTGCCTGGCTGAAGGAAACGCCGTCGAAGGCTCGAAGCGAGCAAGGGTTAGCACGTGACCCTACTTCTCTCATCCGTCAATGAGCAGAATACCACCCAACCTTCTCTATCTCGCTATATATAATCCTACTTTGAGACCAATTGGCCCTTTTGTGGAGGATGAGGAAGATGCCGAAGAGCAGGCTCATATACTTTTCTACACTTCCAAGGAACGTGCCGTATCGCGAGACCGCATGTTAAGACAGGTCGGGCTAGCCAAGGCCTTGGTCAATTTCTCTGAGTGTGTATGGGTTTAGTTTCTCATACGTCAGTATAACAAAGCATGTCTCCCAGTATGCTTAATAATGGAAGCGATACCTGTAACAATGTTCACTCACTGTCGAAACGTATGATCATGGTCTCCCCTGAGCCTGATTTCTGGATCCATGCAGTGATCACCCTATTTTCTCGAGTGTTGCTACAGTTTTTAACACCAAAGCTCCCCGTAGGCAATAGAAGTTGCGAAAGTCCCTCGATCTCCCCTCGAAAAGGGCAAAGGGAAAGTCAGTGATAGAACAAGACACGCTGAAAAGGGCAAGGAGAAAGAGAAACCAGACACTGCGCCACTTTTTGACTACCAGGATGGGTCTGTTCATGACTTGGCACTGCGCGCAGATATAATTCGAGGCTATGAACGATTCAAGGCACGACTTTGTACTCGCATGCTGAGGGACACTCTAATTTAATCGACAGCTCACACACGGATCTTTTACATCTATCCTATCGAAACTAGGCCGTGAAGCCCTATCACTACAGTTGGAAAGATTTTTTACTGTATGGGCATGGTCGTGGAATTTAGAAGATGGCTCAGAGTTTGCAGATCATCTCGGTAAGTGCTGCCCCTCACTCGCGCGCGCTTTAACGGTTAAAGAACCTTTAGGCATGCCTTTATACCCAACATTCCGTGCACTGACTCCTGTCTTGGACGATTTCTCGGAAAGACATAGAAAAGCATCTTTATTTATTCAACCACCATATGTTGTTCCATCTTCTCAGTACCTGGCATCTTCATACCCCACATCGCTAATCCAACATCTCCTTGCATTAATACCTCCTCTTTCTTCCGCATCAGATGGTCACCCACCTGAAGGCGCATCGGAAGGCAGAAGGTCTAGCGGTGATACATCAACAAGCAAAGACGGGCCTAAAGGCACACTGGAGACACCAAATAGTACTTTCCTCGGTATACCAACAGCGAACATGGACATGAGGAAGTGGAACTGGCCTGGGTATCTCACATTTGGAAAGGGCTCGGGTAAACGACCAGGCCTCGAAGAGTCAGGTACATCCGCTCCTCCGCCGGAAAAGGCGCCAGATGCTGTGTCAGAGCTTCCGCTATCACCTAGAGTTGCGGGCCTAGATAAAACTGCCCTAGAGGATGCAATTTTAGACAACATTCCCGCGGCTGTGACCAACGCCTCCATCAATGGTGGACGGTCAACACCATCAAGCCCTGTAGAAGTAAATGGCACTGAGGAAATGACAATCTCCATATCCCACGTACGCAATCCGGCCGATATTGAAGCGAATACCATAGCCCAGGCAACCCCGACTCTGGAGACATCTCCAACACAGCCCGTTGAAAAGCGCTTACAACAGCCGTCTTCTATCAGCGTCTATCTCGCCGCTTCAGGTAATCCCCTTCACACCACACGCCAAAAAATTTTCTACATCTTAGTAAGTCCCCCAAACCTCCACACCGAGACTATCTACCATTCAATTTACCTAGCATGGCAACAAAATGTTAGCGTTAGTTGGTTTTGAGGAAGACCCGTCAACGTCGGCGCCCGAACTTGTACATTCCATGTCGATCGCTTGGGGAGATATCGACGTTATACTTGCAGAGGAGCTTTCTAAAACGTTCGTCAGTCATCCGATCAAAAGATTCTTGCCTGATTAGTTCGCTTAAACCAGAATCACCCCTGACCAGCTCAGCGCTCAGAGGATTCTTCAGCCAACTGACACCCATATTATATCTTCCGGCGCGTATACAATTTCGAGTTCCAACTTCTCCTCGCAGTCTAGCCATCTTTATGATGCACAAGAATTGCAAACCACGTACGTTATCGGAGATCTTACCCTGTCTCGCCATCGGCTCATTGCATTATAGCGACCCAGACATTCTAGAAGTATTTTCACGTGGCTTGAATCCGCAGCATTGGCACGTCGCACGAAGGGGTATTGACACGGAGATCCAAAGCTCTAAGGAGCAGGGAGAAGTATACATGCAGATATTCAGGAAAGAGGCGAGTTTATCGGATGTGGACAATGTACTCGCAGGGGTCACAAGGCTACATACATAGATAGTAGACTAATATAAGAGTAGATATTGTCATACGGCTATAAGATCGCGGAGTGCGTGGTGTCTGGCGTGTTATCCGCGTCAGCCACCGAACGCTTAACCGTTTTCAAGACCGCGATCATCCAAAAAAGGCAACAGAGATCCGCCACCGAAAACATTGTAACAGTTAATTGCAGCGCCAGACCAATCGAGCTAGATACGCCGTTTACCGCGCCCCCGGACCACACGGATGAGATGAAAGCAAGAAGGAGGGTAATTGCTCCCCTTTAAACGGCAGTCAGGATGGATAAATAACATAAAAATTGGGGCGCACCAGAACAGGGCAACTGCGGGCAGTGCAAAAAACACCCATGGTGCGCTATTTACAAATTCTTTATTGATCTCTATGTCCTGAGGATGCAAATAATAACTTGATCAGAGCAGGGGTTAACACAAGCGTCACCACTATACCTTGGCCAATGCTTTTGCAAATTGTGCTGTGTGGGTTTTGGAGTCATGAAAGTAGATCAACTGGACTAGGGAGTATGCGATGGCTGATATTGCGCGAAATATCGCGAGGTATATAAAAAAACGGGTGACTGGATCATGGGCCATTTGGAGTGCAGCTGGAGATGCTCTAGACAACAGAAAATATATTCAGCTCAGCGTTTCTGACGGCGCAAAACAAACCACTCACACCAAAAAAGTGAAGGAAAAGCTGCATATGATAAACCACTCTGCCTTGCGATGTGTAACGAAATTATTCCATGCTTCCTGAAGTTCCTTTGAACTGCGAGCCAATAGAAGATCTGGCGTCGGTTGGTCCAACGACAGTGAAGGCGAACGAACACCTGAGTGGAGATGAACTGGTGCAGGCGTTTGCAGAACCTGATGATCATCATTACCGCCAAAGGCTGTGGGGTCCGAGGAACCGTCATGGGCCCATCCCGCAAGTGCGATCACAGCCATGGCTTGCAACCTGTAGTAGCGAGGTAGAAAGAGCAACAGTGGAAGGAAGAGATTATCAAGCATAGTTAAAAAAACTGCTGTTTAGCAAGATTCTATAAAACTATCTGTTAATTGCGGAGATTGTTAAGCAACGATGCGAGAAAACAAAGACGGAAAGTAATTAAATCGAAGAGCTGATTCGACGCGCTGAGGATCTGGTCTTGAGCTATCCAACGTAGTAAAGAGATGAACTCAGGAGGATGATGACCTGAGGAGGAAATGGGGCATGCTTTATACCAATGCTGCTCTCCTATTTTGAGGAATTACGATCGGGATCAAAAGTCCTTGGGAGCAAGTTGTCGCTCGAAAGCAAATACAAGAAAACAAATCGGGATCAAAGTGCACAAAGAAACGTGGTTTCTTCTTTTAAGAAGTTGGTCGTTCGGGCTCGACGCATAGATGGCATGCGTATCATGGGTTCAGCACTTGAACTAGGGATGTATTTATTCGGAGATGAGCTAGCCCAATTGTCCCGCTTAATTAGATTCCGTTATAGAAGCCAGCGAAGATAAGCAGCAGGCATCAGTGAGTCAAGTACACCGGATTATTTTATTTTTTTCTGTATCCATTTCTCTGAAACGACAAGTGAATGGAGGGTCCAGTAGCGGCGGGAGCCACGTTTCTTTGGAGACGTCAGCCGGCAAGGGTGCCAGATGTGTGACATTGTGCGTGACCATTTGTATCACCTCGTCTCTTCAAAAAAAAGTCAGCATGTCAGAGGATGATATGAACATCGACGAAAGTAAGTCCGACTACTTCCCGACAATTGAATAGACGAAATGTGTATAGCTGAGATGGGCGTTGCCATCTGAAAGAGAGGCGGAGGCTGTCAGAGCGAACAGCAATTGTCCAAATACAATCTACCATTTTGGTATTAGCAAGTGTTAACTTCTGAGCGGTCAATCAATCGGACCTGGGTGGGGGCGTACAAACGGCTCCACGTGTAGGTGCAAATAGGCACAGCGTCTGGTGACTTTTACCACAGCATCCTCGAAGTCTGAGAAAACGTTACACACAAATGTTATATATGGAAGAATATTACACGCTCTTACTACAGTACTTGAGGCTGCTTGCTATCTATATCAGCAATACCATTAGATTCAGATCTCTCGTCTTCCTCGCTTTCATCATTATCATTCTCACTCTCGTCGTTATCAGCACTGTCACTATCACTTTCATTGAAAGTAAGTGAAATATACTCATCACCGAGCTGCGCGTCAGTAGCGGGTACCTGCACCGCCTGTTGTTCAGAGGAGTCAGTCGCAGAATCAGGTCCAGAAGTAGTTATCGTCACCGCTGCCGGCTTCGCGGTTGGAGGCCGGTTACGGTTAGCCCTGATGACGTGAGGTAGCTTGCATCCTTTATTTTCACAAGTGCCCTTTTCTGCAAAGTCAGGACATTCTCTGACATGTTGTTTGTCGCAGTCAAGGCCACGGGTACAATAGCCTAGCACCGCAAAGTCTCGGCACACGCCCTTACGTGCACCAACATTCACATGCGGGAATGGACAATCATCCCGCGTGCATCGACCTTTGTTGAGGAAATGGAGACAAAGCGGAGTACGCTCGGGTGTTGGATCGTGGGAGAGGTTGCAAGTATCTGCAGTATTGGTGCAGTTGCCCTGGAGAAAGTTCCAGCAGATAGCGATTTTGGACGGATCGTGTTGGTATTGGCATGTTAAAGCACGACTACAAGCACCTGAAAAGACAAATGTGAACATGTATGCGAAAGAAATCAAAGGGACTGCTCTGTGAAGGCGAAAGACTTCGGAGCTTCTTGAAACCAGAGCTGGGCGCACCTGTTGTCGCAAATCGAGGGCAAGGTCTATCCGAAAATTTTGTTCGCTTCGGCCGTGATCTATAAAAGTGCTGAATTAGGCTATAAGAGTTGTTAGGTTTGGAAAGCACGGACCGATATGGTCGGACTGCGTTGGTGAGAGTCATGTTGCGGTTCACAGGAAGTTGGCGATGAATTCGCTTCGGTTTATATTGCCGGGTACCTGGCACAAGGTGACCTGACTTTCGCACAAAAGACGGTTGGTGTTGTGAGTTGGTGCGTGGAATATTGGGGCCAGAAGATGGCGGTTTTGGTACTAGAGGCAGACGAAGTTTGCAATTCGAGCTATAAAAACAAAATAAAAAAGATCAGCACTTACAGTCCTTACGCACTAACGAACGGCCTGAAGACTCGAAAGCGACGCCATTAAGTACAATATCTTTGACTTCAGTTTGATAGAGCTTTGGTGCTGGAGGAACTTGCTGCGACGTTGAGGCTTGTGGCGCGGTATTTGGTGGCTGAAGCGCTGTACTACTTGGGGGTTTATAATCCGGATTTACATACTTATTACTCCTAAATGCTGTTGCTGCTGATCTGTTAGATGCGAGGGACTTGTGCTGATTTATGGTTGCTGGTGATACACATGTCAGAACTAGCGCGCCTGGAATAATTATCGAGCTCACCTGTAAGACGAGCTATCTCGTTCCGTAGCTGAGCATCTGTAGTCGAGGAGGAGGCCATTGTGGAGAAAAACACAAGAACCAACTTCAATGCTTACTGTAATCACGATTGTTATTTGTACCTGTTTGTCTTGTGGCACGTTGTAAAACAATTAACTAGATAGCGTGAATGAAGCAAAGACTCTAGGGTAGCGAAAGATAAAAAGAAAGATATATATGTATATGGAGCGAAGACGAAAAATTAATTGTGCATAAGCATAATAACCCAAGGTGAGAGAGATCGTCGAAAACTTAAAGGCGCGATAACAATTAGGAAGGTTGACCCGCAGGCGAGCCGTTCTTTTCAGGTTGCTCCTTCGCTTGCACCTGTCGTATCATCTCCTCGCGCTTGGCCTTGGCAGCATTCGTGGCCTGTTTCTTGGCCTTGGGCTGGGCGGCTTCCGCTACCATCCTAGATACAAACGAAGCAAATTTAGCCAGTTGTGATATATTTCAGATTCACAGTTTGTTCTGACCGCTCAAGCTCTCGACGTTCTTCATCCGACTCGTCGGGGATAGTTGCTTTAAAGATCGCTCCAGTCAAGAGAAGTCCCTTTATCATAGTATGAGAAGTATCCATGATAGAGGCGGTACTTGACCAGCTTACCTTGGCTCGGTTGTACAACACAACATCAGGTTGCCCAGGCTCCTTTAGAACGTTATCGACGACCTAGGTTGGTTTCAGTCATCAATAGGCGTGGTGATGGGAATGGTATCAAAAGACTCACTTCTCGAAGAACCTGAACCACTTCTAAACGTGCGCCGCGCCATGACGCAAGCATGACCTGTGCAAACTTTTAATCAACTGCGAATGAAATATAACGTCAGTGCATACCTTGCCGGTGATGTCCATCTCCAACGCCCTCAATGCTTCTTCACCAAGCTCGCCTTTAGCTTGGGCCTTTTCCATTTCCTGCATTTTATCAGCTCAGAATATGTTGTCTTCGCGGAAGTCAGTTTTGCTAACCATCATTACGTCTCGCACGCTTATCCTAAGCACGAAAATGTTGTTAGTCGACGGATAAGGAAGGATATATATGTGACATACGCGCTTCCTATAACACCCCAAAGATCCTTAGCCAACGCGCCCTTTTCCTTTAGCCGAGAGAAAAAGCCGGGTCTGAAAATGGTTATGAGCTCTCTATGAAATAATCACCAAGCACCCAAACGCACATGCCAAGAAACTTGCGTGATTTCATAAACGAAGAGGCTTTCATCATGTAAACGTTCCCGATTGTGTGTAGTAGCTATAAATCAATCAACAGCTTGGCCATTTGGGAAACGAGGAAAAAAGTTAACCTCGACGCCAAAAGACTCCAGCTTCAGGTCATCCGCCTCCCTCTGCATCTTCTTCTCAAACGCAATTGTTTCGGGATCATCTTTGTCACCGGGATGCTTCGCGTCGACGAAAGGCCTCAGCCGCTCGATTGTCTTGTGCGTCAAATCTGTGACGCGCGCCTGAAGCACTTTCCTCCGCTCACGGTCCTGCTCTCGAAGCTTTTCTTTCTGCTCTTGAGTAATCTTGGCGCGCTTCCTGGCTGCCTCCTTTTGTCGTTCCTTCTCCTTCTCCTTGTCCGCGAGGGCTGGGGATGAAGAAGATCCAGCTACTGGAATTGCAGGGGTTGATGCGCCAGATTCAGCTGCCGTTGGGGACGCGGGCACCTGAGTTGAGTGAGCGGCTGCCGTTTCGGCAGGCTTTGGCTGATCGCCGTTTGGCTCATGCGGAGTGTTTGAGACGCCTGGTGTCGATGGTTTGTTGCCGGCGTTCAGTTCGTCCAGTTGCTGCTGGACCTCGGCCATCTCCTCATCCGTCATGATCGTCGTTGCTACATTTGTCATGTCCTTCATAATAGATATTTCACCAATCTGTGCTCCCAAAACAGGAACGGGAAAAGAAAGATGTTGGTTAGACGAGGGTTGAAAACTTGTTAGCACAACACGCACGTAGTCTACGAAACGTATGCCACCGAATACGTTGGCAAAGAATCCGGCTGCATCTTCTATATTAATGCCACCCTCCTTATCGACCTAGGAAAGACAAGGGGATCAGAGGTTTCACGATGGCGCTCGCATTGGTTTCATAGAATAAAGGCATACCATAGATTTCCCGTTCTTATCATAAACAGCCCTTAAATTCTGTAAAAATGACCATTCGGACATGCGAGTGATAGGTGCGTCAAGGGGACATACAGAATCAGATAAGACCTGATAGGCCTTGCTACAAGTCATAAAAAGAGAGTAAGCCTGCTGAGTTACGGCGCGCGTGTTACAACGAACCTAATCTCTTTAAATTTCTCTTCCGCGTCAGCCGACGGGTTCTTGTCGGGATGGTACTAAATTGCATTAAACATCGAGCGACGGACTGCATATGTTTTCAAAGAGAAGGATTACCTTCATAGCTTGCTTTCTGTAAGCTTTTTTGAGTTCAGTGTCGTCAGCATCCACCGATACAGCCAGCTGCACAGAAGCGGAAAATAAGTGAGCCGAGATTTCTTGCTGTTCGAGTGAACGTTGACCTACTAGTTCATAATATTCTGTTTCAACGGGAGCCATTTGGACGTCGTTATTGGAAAGAGAGGGTATAATAGGGGGTTCGTTAGGAGCGTTAAACTTTGAGCGTAGTCGCTAGTGGAAGAAATAAGAGGCTTATGTAACGCAATCCTGACAGCGCTAATTTTAAAATTCCAGTGGCATTCCGATCATTACAAGGCGGATGTATACAGAAAGTCATAATAACCCCTAATCATTACATTACTATGCTCAGAGATGCTTCTTCAACAGCACTCTTGGAACGAACAAAAAAAATAAAACAAAGA
>JABCKM010029931.1:0-12813 GCA_018221805.1 Rugosomyces carneus | reverse complement strand
AATGGACAAAATGGACCTGGGCCAGCCCAGGCATTGATGGGCCATATTGGCCTATCGGCCCGGGATCAAAATTGATGTGCCATGATGGCCTATCAGCCTGGAGCGATGGCAGGGCCATTGGAGACATGTAATTACGTAAGTCATTCGTCCTAATTTGGACTTGAGCCTCCTCCTTTAATATATTGATGTATATAGGGGGCATTGACAATTTTGAGGAACGAACGTCCCTGAGGGATGGTGACTTCCACCTTGGCATCCTTAGAGAATGTCTTTTTATTTTTATTTTTTTTATTAATAATCCAATTATTTATATACCGGCGCCCTAATGCAGTCCGGTCTGGGGGCAAAGCCCCCGTATTACGCGTTACATCCTGTGTAAATATAGGAATAAACAAAGCTAGCTTGTCAACCACTACTCCCAAGCAAGAAAGAAAGTAGAGCGCCGCATTTCTTACGGCAGCTCGAGACCACGGGGAGCAAGCGCGGCAGCGCTTGTTTGCACCCAAGCACTTCGGGCTCTCTAAGCCCACTGTCCAACGAACCCGGACCTAAGCCGAGCAGCATCAGCTGACCCCCTCCTATCCTGCCCATTGGAGCACCACTCCGGCACGGAGCGCCTCCTATCACCCAGCAATTGACAGACACCTAGAGCGCTTAGCATTACTAAGCCTGCCGTTGTTCACCAAAGTTACTAGACTGAGCAGTGTTTCACGCACGTCGCACTCAGAGTGAGTACAAGAACCAGGGTCGGGAAAGCGACTTATTGACGTGCCAATGCACGCCCGTCCGGGCAAGCTGGACAATCAGCCAACACCCGACCTAAACTGAACCCGGTGCCGAAGAGGCAGACTGGGTGAGCATCTAGGTGCAAGATTTGAGGTTGCAGCGTACTCCTGCTGTGACAAGTGGTGGGAGAAGGTAAAAGCCTTCTCCCATTGTTTAAGGTAATCATTAACAAGCCCGACAGTGAGTTTCCCCTCCTGTCACGCCTGCCAGATCAAGACCGGACCCTGCGCTTTTGTCGCCTTTGTGACAACAGAACCATGCGGGTATTCACGGCACCAAAATAAGGCATGGTCTCTTGTTTCCGGGAGACTGCATGGGAGTGTGCCTGGAATGAGTGAGGAGTCGGGTCAAAGGCCAAATCAGCCTCCATCACCGAATCCGTGAAAATCTGAATGACCTCACTGTCATCCTTACTAACTGCCAAGTCAACACCCAAACAAATGGCCATGAGCTCAGCATCTGTAGAAGTCACTCTCCCACATGGGCGGACGCGCTCCTCCACTTGGAAAGGACCCTGCCAAAGCACTGCGGCAGATACCGCTTGTTTGGAAGGGTCAGGGACGAGGCCCAGAAGGGGGATGCTTCCATCACTAATGACAGAATATATCCCTGCTCCCGGGTCATCAAAGGCAGCCTGAACAGCACGCATATGTTTGGCAACTGCCGGCCCTTTCGGGACATCCAGAAGTCCATAGTCAATCCAATCCGAAAACCGGTCAAGTAACCTATGACCAGGCCAACTAATGTCGTCGAAAGGCCACATGTGAGGGTCTGAGACCTCCGCATATCTCTTGGACGTCTCAAAAAGGGGGGACTTCAACTTTGAGACCTCAGTCTCAGTGAAGTTGGATAGGGCACGTGGGTGTCTTGGACCCCTTGGGCCTTCACTTCACAGGAAGAGCAACAAGGTAGGGTAAGAGGAGATTAGAGTCTTGGTGCGGTAGTAAGACTGCTCCACTAATTTCCGAATGTGGAGATGGATGGGCAGAAGCCCCGCCATCACCTCGGCAGCCCCAGAAGGGGTGGTTCTAAATGCTCCCAAGATCCACCGGGCTGCAAGGCCCTGCATGCTCTTGAGTGCTGACATGTTGGTCTTAAAGCGAGCGCTGCTATAAGCCCAGAGGCGAACACCGTATGTTGCGATGGGGACAACACATGCCCTATACAATAGACGGTGATCAACTGGGGACAGACCCCTTGTGGAGTTACCAAGCATCCTCATAGCTTTAGCGGCTATGAGGGACTTAGTAGCATAGTATTTGACATGGTGATTGAACATCAATTTCCTGTCAAAGAAGAAACCCAAGTACCTCCAAATCTCCTTAGGCTTGAGCGGGGACGTCCCCGTAAAGGGGGCCACACCCAGATCCAAGGAGGGATTGTTGTCCCTGTGTTTACATGAGAAATGGAAGAGTTCCAATTTCCCGTGTTCAAGAATAAGGCCAAAACAGTCTGTAAGTTCCATAATGACCATGTACTGTTCCTTCAATCAAAGGAGGTTCTGGTCCCATGACGGTGACTGGACCATAATCAATCCGTTGTCGACATAGGACATGAGAGTGCCCTTGTCAATGTTGACACGTTGGGCAAATATTTTAATTAATGGGGCTAAATAGAGCTCTGATAAGATAGGAGAGGGCAGACCCTTGCCTGACCCCAACATTGGCAACCATCTGTGGGGAGGAGTCCTTCCCCCACAAATATGAAGTAGTGCGTCCCACAAGGTAGGACCTGAAGAACCGGACCATCTCAGGTGGAAAACCCGCCTACTCTATGATCCGGATGAGCATCTCATGATTGAGAGATGGGAAAAATTGGGCTAGGTCAAATGCAAGAATAGAAGCTTTCTCACGTTTGGCCCATCCCCCGCAAACAATGTGTATAAGGAACACCCCGGCATCCTCAGTGGAATGCTGTTTAGTGCCCCTGAATTGATTTGGATGAAGGATGCCAAATTTAGCAGCGTCAAATGAGAGCCAATTGGCAATCATCTTCTCCACAAGTTTCCCCATAGTGTTCAACAGGGCGATGGGCCTGTAAGACTTTGGGGTGGAGTAGTCAGCCTTCCCCGGCTTTGGGATGATAACCGAGGAAGACTGTTTGAAATGCAAAGGCCAATATCCAATCTGGACACAAGCATCGGCAAGTTTTACAAACCGTTCTGCACATATGGGGTCTGCAAGAACTGATTTCAGATGGGTCCAGGTAAGCCTATCAGGGCCTGGAGCCGACCTGCCTGAGGCTTTTGCCAAGGGCTCATTCATTTCCAAAACACTGAAGGGAACCCATTCCCTAAGATTGTGTCCCTGAACCTCATCAAGGACTGTGAGATCTACCTGTCGCCCAGAAGCGGCATTGTAGGTGGAATGAAGCGCGTCCCAAAGGGAGGCTGTGTCATTGCACAGGGCTCCGTTATGCTGGATTGCCTCGAACGTGGGGAGTGATTGGCCCTTGGTCCAAGACATCAAGTCCCAGGGTCTCTGATTCTTTTCGGCAACTTCTTTGATACGATCATTGAAGAATACCTGTTTAGCAGACCTAATGGTCCGTTTGAAAGTAGAGTAGTCATTATCCAACCTGCTCTGACGGTATTGATCAAGGGAGCATGCGCAATCTTGGTTCCACCAAGATTTAGCATGCTTGTTAGGTTCCGGAGGGTAAGAAAAATCCTCCCAAGCCCGGTGAATTGCCTCTGTGAGAATTAACAGAGAGGCTTCAATAGCACCTGGTGAATCCAGCCCCTCCACTACAAGGGACTGGAACGCCGTATGGATGGCTGTTCTGAACTGAGACTCATTATCTTCAGATCTGAACATGCGGCATCTGGGGGAGGGCTCATCTGGCTCCAACCCCCTTATAGTAACCACCACAGGGGCATGGTCCAAAGGGCTATGCTGGTCTGGGAGGATGATAGGTTCCACGTCTGCCAGTCTATCTTTAGGCAGAAACATAAGATCAATGACTGTCTCTGACTTCAAAGGGTCATAATGGCCAATCTTGTGTTACCAACCCCCAGCTCTGGGAGGCTCTCTATTCTACCTATAATGCCGCATCTGGGCGCCAGGTGGATTTCTCAATCCTCGATGAAGTGGACCCCTTCCCTCCCTGCCCATGGACCCTGTTCAGTGTGCTAGAGATGCAGGAGCCCTTGACAAAAGCCTCTGCGCGATCTGCCCCTAGCCCTGACAGGCTCACGTAGGGACACCTCAGAGCCGTACTGGCAGACCCTACCAGTGCCGCCAATTTTGTTGCTATTGCCAACGCCTGCCTCCAGGTGGGCCATTGGCCATTGCACTTCAAACAGTCATCCTTGGTTATTATTCCAAAACCGGGGAAGGCTGACTATTCCACCCCAAAGTTGTTCTGGCCCATTGCGCTGGTGAACACAATAGGTAAACTGGTGGAGAAGATGATTGCAAATTGGCTCTCGTTTGACACTGCAAAGTTTGGCGTCCTCCACCCTAACCAGTTTGGAGGGACCCGGCAACACTCTACGGAGGATGCTAGTGTCTTTCTCAATCACATCATATGTGGAGGCTGGGCAAAAGGGCAGAAGACTTTGGCTCTTGTTTTTTACATTGCTCAGTTCTTCCCTTCTCTCAATCATTCTATGCTCCAGTGGATCCTCCTCTGGGTGGGTTTTCCGCCTGAGATGGACCATTTCTTTGGTTCCTATCCACTTGGTCACACACATGCACCCTGATGTCTGACCACCCAACGCTCTCTCTTTTTTTAGATGCAGACCACCTGGCAACTACCCCTGCTCACCTCAGGGCTCTCGAGGCATTTAACAAAAAGCAAGTCAGCAAGATGCATACTCCCCTTCATGACATATCTGAGCATTACGCCCCAGTGTCCAACCTTCACATAGAACCCTTGGCTGACATTGCCCACCCGGGTTTCCAAGTTCCTCAGTCCAACCGAGGGCCATGGTATCTCTTCTTCAACCATCAGCTGTCTTTCAATGTCCACATTTGTTTTTACGCAACCAAGTCCCTCACTTCTGTCAAGGTGATGAAGATGCTTGGCACATCTCTTCTCATGCTCTTACCACCACCATCAATTTCATTGATCCACTGGTAATTTTCCTCTGCAAGCTTTACACATCGTATATGCCCCCAAAAGAACAGCCAGGTGGCCCTGGGCCCCCTCGCGCATCAAAAGATGTGCAGGGGGGTGTCAAGAGGACGTCTACATTATGCCCTTCCTCAGCTTCTCACTCTTGTCGACCTTCCAGGTGTTCATCTCCTGTGAGAGGTGGTGGTGAGAGCTCTATGACCACTGGCCTCATCTGGGACACTGAGTTCCAGAGGGAGGCCTCGGCTGACCCTATCAGCACTCCACCCAGAGGTGGTACCTTTGATGACGACGCTACTATTTGAGTGGCCCAGGTCTTTAGCCCGGCCACTCAGTCTCAAGCTTCCACCTCTGGGATTCCCCAGGGTGCTAGCCATCCCATCAGCCCAGCAAAGACTGATATGCAGACAGACACCAAGCCTGTTGACTGGAAAACCGCAATATTGTCCTCGGGTTGAAATCTCACCCTGGACCAGCAAGCAGATTACATTAGGGACACCCTCCACAAACACCACATCTGGCTAGGCCTGATGGGTAGAGATGGAGATTCATCTATGACTGAGTTGGATCTGTCTACTAAGCTGACTCTAGTCCGCTGCGTCATTGACCTTTTTGTTGATGCCGCACCCTTCATGTCAGAGGTAATCTCCAACAAATCCAATCCAATCAGTGCCTTTGGACCTCACTTGTTGAGGGTCTATGGTGCCCTTGCTGACATAGACCCTGACCCAGACAGGATTGCTGCCCTCCTGCTCATCTGCTACCTGACCTTTGTCAGAAGGGAGGGGGACAAGTGTCTGGCCCACCCCCGGCCTGGCCTGTGAGGAGTTCCCTCTGGCCCCGGGCCCCGATGATCCCTAATAATGGGACTTCTTTTGCTACTGCTACCTTGCGTAGTGGTCTTGTGATGTTTCCAAAACCGAAGGCCTTGGATGCATTCACCAAATCTGTTGCTGGCGTCATTGCCATATCCTGCGCATTCCCAAGTCTTAAGGCTGGGAATATTGCTAACCTTCACCAGCAGGCTACTTTCAAGGGAGAGCCAGCAAAAGACGCAGCTGAGTCTTCTAAGAAAATTTGGTCTACTGTCAAGGCACCCCTGTGTAAGTGGATCACAGTGCACTCCAACTCTGCCCTGGGACATGCCACCATCTGCTACTTTTGTAACTTGCTCAACCTCTGTTATACTGCTTTATCGCTAAATCTATTAATGTCAAAACAGCCCTCCCAGCCTCCTGGGGGGGACCCCCGACCGTGGCTTAACAAGCCCGCTGCGTTGGGGGGCCCCCAACATGCCCCTCCTGCAAAGGATGTGCAGCACAACCCAGCCACTTAGGCCAAGCGGCCTTCGAGGCAATCCTCAGCTGCTGACACGCCTGCGAAAAGCACAGTTCCCCTCCCCTTGGGAGGTACAGCTCCCCCGCAGGTATTTCACCTGTCCTCTCAGCGGGGACACAGATCCGACGATGAACTCTCCCATCCCATTGGCGGCAGGGGAGATGACACTATCTGGGGAACCTCTTTCCTCCCCTCTACTCCCTCAGTCAGAGGATCTGGTGATGAGGAAGAATTCCAACTCTCCCCAATGCATTCTGGGGCCAGGACTCCTGCCCCCGGCTCTGGGGGCCACTCTAGCCGTCTCTCTATGTCAGCTAGCCTTGTCGGCACTGCCGATGCTGCAAAATTTGATGCTGAAGCGCTCAGGCTCTCCATGGAAAGAGCGAGTATGTGGATTCATGAATCTGGTGCTTGTGGCTTCCCTATCACTCCAGCAATCCACTGGAAATTTGTCGGTTCGCTATTGGGCCTCATAGAGAACTTAATTGGACCCATTACAACAGCCCAAGGTCTTGGTACCAAGCTGGAACAAGTGCGCTTTGACGAGACTGTAAAAAGTCTTGCAGAGCATCTCTACACCACTGTGCCCGTAATGGGCCCCCTTACTTCGATCCCTAGCCTGAGGGATCAGATAGCACCCCCTCAGACTGTCTCAGCCGTTCCAGCGGAGCCAGCCTTTGACATCCCCTGGCATCAGGATGACAGCGGACCCAGGACCTTTGGCGACTTTGATGTCCCAATGGGTTCTGGGGAACCCTCCACCCTCCCCCCCCCAGCTGGCACCATGGGCACAGCCAGCCGAAAGGGGAAGGAGAAAGAGAGGGTTGCCCCCCGGGGACCACCGGTGTTTCCTGTCCCCATCCCCCCCTGCCCTCTTTGTATTAACAAGAAGAGCAAAACCAAGGCCTTGCCCGCGGCAGGGCAGACCTTTGCAGCAGTGGCGGCGAAAGCCCCGTCCACCTCTACAAAGCCTTTGGCGTCTTTGATGTCAATGACTAACCCCAAAGCTGTTGCCAACATCCTGGCATTTGGCAGAACATTCCCCAATCTCGGATCATCTGAGATTGTGGAACTCAATAAGAAAGCCCTCGCTTGTGGGGCTTCCCAAGCTCCGGAGGGCGAACCCACTGCAAAGTGTATTCGCTCCACCACCAAGGCTCCACCTAAGAAGTGGATCCGCATTTACACTACGGCTCAGCCCGAGCATTTGCTCGGTAACCTGACCAAAGTGTGCAACCGAGGACTTGTCACAGCAAAGTCCAGTGTCCGAGTGGTCAGAGCTGAGCAGAATGGTGCTCACTCCATCCACGTCACCCTCACTAAGAGCATTGATGACACAAGCCTCTTAGTACTCCAAAACTGGATCCCTAAGGCCTTCAAGGAGGCTGATCGGGCATTAGTTGACATCTTCGCCCCTCAGGTGAGATCTTATCTTAAGATCATCAACGCCCCCTTCCTTTGCATTGACAAGAAGGGGAAAACCATTACATTAGGTGCTGCTGAAGTGCAGGACAAGTTTGCTAAGGACTCTGTCTTGCGCTGGTTTGCTTTGGCGGCCAACCCTTGCATCACACCAGCCGGCAAGTCTTCAGACTCTGCCATTGTGTGGTTTGATATATGGGACTTGAACTGGGGGTCCAACCTCTCGCAGCTTGCAGACCGATCGATTAACTTCTTCAGCCGGGTCTGCAAAATCGTGCCGGCGGAAAGGCACCCACCTCTGCCACTGTTGTTGGACATGGAGACATTCTACCCATGAGTGCCGTTCTTTGGTCTCGTGGTGTTCTATCTGCTTGGAGAAACACTCTGAACAATTCCACCAAGCTCTTGCCTCTTGCTGCAAGGGCTCTTGTAATCCTAACAGTGTTCCCACCCCTTTGGAGGTGAAGGAATGCCCTCGCAAACATTGCTGCAAGAGTTGTGGCGAGGAACACCATGTGGACAGTCCGGAGTGCCGGTACTGGAAACACAGATTTGAGCCAGAGTGGTTAGCCCGGCGCATTGCTGAGAAGAAAGAGTCCCCCGCGGGCCCTTCTTCCCTCACCCAAATCCTGACCTGCCCAAACCCCCCCTCCCGCTCTGCCAAGGGGAAGGAGAAGGAAGGTGCAGGAAAGCCAGTGGATGGAGGCAACACGTAGTTGAATCTTTCGTTACGCATCTATTCACAGAATGTAAATCGTAATTACCAATGGACCACTGTTTTACTTGAGACTCTTAGAGATGAGTATGACATACTTCTAATCCAAGAACCTCCTTGGAAACTCATTTGACGGACAGTCTCCGCGACAGACAAAGAAGGCGCGCCTGTTATTGGTGCCCCAACTAGTCCTGAGTGGCAGATGATCCATTGACCTCCAAAGGCTGATGAGGATGATCCTTGAGTCATATGCTACATCCATAAACAGCTTGCTGGGTATAGGGTGCAATACCTGACCGACATTGCCGATATCAGGGATGTGTTGGTCTTCTCTCTATTAGGTGCAATCGGTCCAAGGAGGGTTTGTCTCTCCACGTAATGGCAGGGGATTTCAATTGCAGATCCAATGAGTGGGACCCTAGGTACCCTCATGGTAACGCTATTGCAAATACCCTGCTTGCTGCCTCTGATGAGGTGGGACTGAGTTTAGGCAGGCTGGCTTTATCGCTGGCTACATACTATCCTTATAGGCTTTCGTCAAGGGCTCCTGCATCTCTAGCACACTGAACAGGGTCCATGGGCAGGGAGGGAAGGGGTCCACTTCATCGAGGATTGAGAAATCCACCTGGCGCCCAGATGCGGCATTATAGGTAGAATAGAGAGCCTCCCAGAGCTGGGGGTTGGTAACACAAGATTGGCCATTATGACCCTTTGAAGTCAGAGACAGTCATTGATCTTATGTTTCTGCCTAAAGATAGACTGGCAGACGTGGAACCTATCATCCTCCCAGACCAGCATAGCCCTTTGGACCATGCCCCTGTGGTGGTTACTATAAGGGGGTTGGAGCCAGATGAGCCCTCCCCCAGATGCCGCATGTTCAGATCTGAAGATAATGAGTCTCAGTTCAGAACAGCCATCCATACGGCGTTCCAGTCCCTTGTAGTGGAGGGGCTGGATTCACCAGGTGCTATTGAAGCCTCTCTGTTAATTCTCACAGAGGCAATTCACCGGGCTTGGGAGGATTTTTCTTACCCTCCGGAACCTAACAAGCATGCTAAATCTTGGTGGAACCAAGATTGCGCATGCTCCCTTGATCAATACCGTCAGAGCAGGTTGGATAATGACTACTCTACTTTCAAACGGACCATTAGGTCTGCTAAACAGGTATTCTTCAATGATCGTATCAAAGAAGTTGCCGAAAAGAATCAGAGACCCTGGGACTTGATGTCTTGGACCAAGGGCCAATCACTCCCCACGTTCGAGGCAATCCAGCATAACGGAGCCCTGTGCAATGACACAGCCTCCCTTTGGGACGCGCTTCATTCCACCTACAATGCCGCTTCTGGGCGACAGGTAGATCTCACAGTCCTTGATGAGGTTCAGGGACACAATCTTAGGGAATGGGTTCCCTTCAGTGTTTTGGAAATGAATGAGCCCTTGGCAAAAGCCTCAGGCAGGTCGGCTCCAGGCCCTGATAGGCTTACCTGGACCCATCTGAAATCAGTTCTTGCAGACCCCATATGTGCAGAACGGTTTGTAAAACTTGCCGATGCTTGTGTCCAGATTGGATATTGGCCTTTGCATTTCAAACAGTCTTCCTCGGTTATCATCCCAAAGCCGGGGAAGGCTGACTACTCCACCCCAAAGTCTTACAGGCCCATCGCCCTGTTGAACACTATGGGGAAACTTGTGGAGAAGATGATTGCCAATTGGCTCTCATTTGACGCTGCTAAATTTGGCATCCTTCATCCAAATCAATTCAGGGGCACTAAACAGCATTCCACTGAGGATGCCGGGGTGTTCCTTATACACATTGTTTGCGGGGGATGGGCCAAACGTGAGAAAGCTTCTATTCTTGCATTTGACCTAGCCCAATTTTTCCCATCTCTCAATCATGAGATGCTCATCCGGATCATAGAGTAGGCGGGTTTTCCACCTGAGATGGTCCGGTTCTTCAGGTCCTACCTTGTGGGACGCACTACTTCATATTTGTGGGGGAAGGACTCCTCCCCACAGATGGTTGCCAATGTTGGGGTCAGGCAAGGGTCTGCCCTCTCCTATCTTATCAGAGCTCTATTTAGCCCCATTAATTAAAATATTTGCCCAACGTGTCAACATTGACAAGGGCACTCTCATGTCCTATGTCGACAACGGATTGATTATGGTCCAGTCACCGTCATGGGACCAGAACCTCCTTTGATTGAAGGAACAGTACATGGTCATTATGGAACTTACAGACTGTTTTGGCCTTATTCTTGAACACGGGAAATTGGAACTCTTCCATTTCTCATGTAAACACAGGGACAACAATCCCTCCTTGGATCTGGGTGTGGCCCCCTTTACGGGGACGTCCCCGCTCAAGCCTAAGGAGATTTGGAGGTACTTGGGTTTCTTCTTTGACAGGAAATTGATGTTCAATCACCATGTCAAATACTATGCTACTAAGTCCCTCATAGCCGCTAAAGCTATGAGGATGCTTGGTAACTCCACAAGGGGTCTGTCCCCAGTTGATCACCGTCTATTGTATAGGGCATGTGTTGTCCCCATCGCAACATACGGTGTTCGCCTCTGGGCTTATAGCAGCGCTCGCTTTAAGACCAACATGTCAGCACTCAAGAGCATGCAGGGCCTTGCAGCCCGGTGGATCTTGGGAGCATTTAGAACCACCCCTTCTGGGGCTGCCGAGGTGATGGCGGGGCTTCTGCCCATCCATCTCCACATTCGGAAATTAGTGGAGCAGTCTTACTACCGCACCAAGACTCTAATCTCCTCTTACCCTACCTTGTTGCTCTTCCTGTGAAGTGAAGGCCCAAGGGGTCCAAGACACCCACGTGCCCTATCCAACTTCACTGAGACTGAGGTCTCAAAGTTGAAGTCCCCCCTTTTTGAGACGTCCAAGAGATATGCGGAGGTCTCAGACCCTCACATGTGGCCTTTCGACGACATTAGTTGGCCTGGTCATAGGTTACTTGACCGGTTTTCGGATTGGATTGACTATGGACTTCTGGATGTCCCGAAAGGGCCGGCAGTTGCCAAACATATGCGTGCTGTTCAGGCTGCCTTTGATGACCCGGGAGCAGGGATATATTCTGTCATTAGTGATGGAAGCATCCCCCTTCTGGGCCTCGTCCCTGACCCTTCCAAACAAGCGGTATCTGCCGCAGTGCTTTGGCAGGGTCCTTTCCAAGTGGAGGAGCGCGTCCGCCCATGTGGGAGAGTGACTTCTACAGATGCTGAGCTCATGGCCATTTGTTTGGGTGTTGACTTGGCAGTTAGTAAGGATGACAGTGAGGTCATTCAGATTTTCACGGATTCGGTGATGGAGGCTGATTTGGCCTTTGACCCGACTCCTCACTCATTCCAGGCACACTCCCATGCAGTCTCCCGGAAACAAGAGACCATGCCTTATTTTGGTGCCGTGAATACCCGCATGGTTCTGTTGTCACAAAGGCGACAAAAGCGCAGGGTCCGGTCTTGATCTGGCAGGCGTGACAGGAGGGGAAACTCACTGTCGGGCTTGTTAATGATTACCTTAAACAATGGGAGAAGGCTTTTACCTTCTCCCACCACTTGTCACAGCAGGAGTACGCTGCAACCTCAAATCTTGCACCTAGATGCTCACCCAGTCTGCCTCTTCGGCACCGGGTTCAGTTTAGGTCGGGTGTTGGCTGATTGTCCAGCTTGCCCGGACGGGCGTGCATTGGCACGTCAATAAGTCGCTTTCCCGACCCTGGTTCTTGTACTCACTCTGAGTGCGACGTGCGTGAAACACTGCTCAGTCTAGTAACTTTGGTGAACAACGGCAGGCTTAGTAATGCTAAGCGCTCTAGGTGTCTGTCAATTGCTGGGTGATAGGAGGCGCTCCGTGCCGGAGTGGTGCTCCAATGGGCAGGATAGGAGGGGGTCAGCTGATGCTGCTCGGCTTAGGTCCGGGTTCGTTGGACAGTGGGCTTAGAGAGCCCGAAGTGCTTGGGTGCAAACAAGCGCTGCCGCGCTTGCTCCCCGTGGTCTCGAGCTGCCGTAAGAAATGCGGCGCTCTACTTTCTTTCTTGCTTGGGAGTAGTGGTTGACAAGCTAGCTTTGTTTATTCCTATATTTACACAGGATGTAACGCGTAATACGGGGGCTTTGCCCCCAGACCGGACTGCATTAGGGCGCCGGTATATAAATAATTGGATTATTAATAAAAAAAATAAAAATAAAAAGACATTCTCTAAGGATGCCAAGGTGGAAGTCACCATCCCTCAGGGACGTTCGTTCCTCAAAATTGTCAATGCCCCCTATATACATCAATATATTAAAGGAGGAGGCTCAAGTCCAAATTAGGACGAATGACTTACGTAATTACATGTCTCCAATGGCCCTGCCATCGCTCCAGGCTGATAGGCCATCATGGCACATCAATTTTGATCCCGGGCCGATAGGCCAATATGGCCCATCAATGCCTGGGCTGGCCCAGGTCCATTTTGTCCATT
>JABCKM010029930.1:0-10399 GCA_018221805.1 Rugosomyces carneus | reverse complement strand
CTGATGGAGACTCTACAATCCTGGGTTGTAGCCATGTCATCTTCTCAGATTCGTAGCTTCAGGCACACGGCTACCGTGGTCGCTCTTGAGGTAGAGACCGCACTATGTGATGTCGCAGCCACAGTTGAGAAGGAGGCGGAAGTGGTCGGACGCCAGCGTGAGGGTGAAAAGAAGCGAAAATCCTCAAATAAGGGTAGCAGTGCAAGGGATAAGGAACTAGAAGCCAAAGCTCAGGAAATCCGCAAGCGCAGAGCAAAAGTTTCCGAATTTTTGAAGGAATTTGTTGATGGGTAAGCCGGTCAAACGTTTTCAATAATATTTAGGAGCTCAGAGTACCACAGAGTCTTTGTTCATCGTTATCGTGACCTTGATCCTAATATTCGTGCAGAATGCGTTCGTTCGATCGGCCTTTGGTTCAAAAAGTTCTCAAGTCATTTCCTCGACGTGTCCTACCTCCGTTATGTGGGCTGGGTCCTTTCTGATTCAAATACGCACGTCCGTCTTGAAGCGGTGAAGTCACTCTCTGGCGTCTATGATCAGAGCGACTACATCAGTTCCCTTCACCACTTCACTGAACGGTTCAAACCCCGATTGATTGAAATGGCGACGAGTGACACCGAGACATCTGTTCGTGTAGCGGTCATCCAGATTCTTGGCGCTATTGATAGTCATTCTTTGCTCGAGGACGAGGAGCGTGAGAAACTGTGTCTATTGGTGTTTGATGAAGAGGCGAGAGTACGAAAGGCTGTTAGCCATTTTGTGAGGGGAGTATGGGAGGAGGTTGTTGATGAGAGGTTAGTGGGGAAGAACAAGCCCAGCGACCAAGACCGCCAGCAAGCAGGGCTTAAGGCCCTTGCTCTTTTGCTCGTCAAATGGTCGAAAGCTCTCGATAAGATTGTTGGGGATGAAAGGGCTGAAGCCGATGACGACGAAGATCGTACAGACGAAGCCTCGGCTCAACCCGAAAGATGGAAAGGAGTTCCTTCTTTGCTAGCTATCGACCAGCGAGGGCGGACAACTCTCGCTGTCGAGGCACTCTGGGACGAAGTGGAAGCTGTTCGGGATTGGGAGCCGTTACTTGATATTTTATTATTGGACCATTCTGCGGCCGAAGGCGAGGAGACGCAGGAAAGGCATACAGGACGACCGCGTGGGCGGGCGAACGGGAAAGTTAATACCCCAGATTCCACCGTGGACGAAGCGTGGCGACTGGATGACTCGGAAGAAAGCCTATTGTTAGAGGTTCTGGTTACCACGCTCCGCCGTGCCAAGTTGGAGGTTGCCGGTAGTAAGAAGGTCACGATCAATTCTAAACTGACAAACTGTCTTTTCCTTGTGTGATTGATGGCTATCTTCATAGGGAGAGGACGAAATTATCACAAATGACATTACTCGCGAACTAATTAAGGGACTGCCCCGCCTTTTCATCAAATATCAAGCTGACCAGAACCGCATTGCTGATGTTTTAATCATACCGACACTAATGAATTTGGACTTGTATCTCGAAATGCGCATGATTACGGTATGCATTAAATATTTGTTTTATCTGTCATATTAACCTTGGGCTGTATCCAGAGCTACGCCAGTCTTTGGGATGATGTGACGAAACAATTCCTGTCGCACTCATCGATGAATGTACTGTCCCATGCAATGGCTGCCATCCGCTACTTTATGGATGCTACGAGCCTGTCGAACACTAACAATACAAAGATCCTGGAACTTGAAGATGAACTATCCACTATTCTGCGTGATACTGTAGCGGGACGAGAGGAGATCGAGGTGGCATCTTTCAACGAAGATGAGATCATCTCACTGAGCGCTCTTTGCACCCGCTTGGCTGTACTATCTGGAAGTCGAAATTTAACTTCCTGGATTGAAGAAGACGAAGGGGGTAAACAAAGCTCCGCATGGGATATTCTCAGTGCCCTTATAGAGAGAGGAAGACTTGGCTACAAAGAGGAAGAAGTGGTAAGCTGGTCATCCTTCGCTTTGTTATCTTTCCCAGTCTTACGTGCTTTGCGTGTCCAAGATGGTTGAACAGGCACTTCACGTTCTCACACTTCATATCATTTGGAAGGGGAGAGGTCTTACAAGTGACCCCCATCCATCACCTGATGATCTTCGCGTCAAGGAAACACTAGTAGCCCAACGTCAGGCATTACTGGACAAACTGATCGAGTATGCAATTGGTACTCAGTCAAATACTGCCGATAACGTGAAGAGAGCTGTAGGTCTTCTAGCTGAAACTAAAGCTAATGTTGCTAATGTCATATTAGGCGTTCAAGGACTTGTTAGATCTTCATGTACTATTCTCTACAGGAGAAACTACCGATACAGACCAAGCCACGTCACCCCTTGCCTCCATTGCGCTATCTCTTGATGATGAAGTTCAATACCGTTGCGCGGGTTATGTACAGGCAGAGATTGACCGTTATGCTGATACATTTGGCGTTGTTGAGGATATCGAAAGGGAGCAAGAAAGCAGTGACGACAGTGGCGGCGAGGAACAGCCAGCAGATGATCCCAAAAAGCCCGCAGAGAGGAGGAAATCTCATGTCCAAAGTAACATTATCGGGCTTTCACGGCTGGCGAATGACTAACTGTTTTGTAGTTGATACCACTTCGCAATCTCGCTTAGAGCAAGAATATCTCTTTATCGATGTCATGTCAACTTTCTTACGGGCCATACGCGTTGGAGCTATATCCATTGGCCATGGGTCAACCCTGTTGGCACATTACGGAAGACTAGGCCCTGCTTTTGATGCGTGCTCCAAGGTGATTGTTGATGCCCTTCGTGAAGAGGGAATGATGAACAATCATGGAGATATGGTCGTGTCGGTTTTGACCCAGTCCCTGCGAGAGGTGCGCTTACCCAGTTCTCACACTTCTTCTGCTTATATCGTCATTTCAGGCCTATCAATTGGTTCTTGACAATGTTGTACATGACGGGGATAATTGCTTGCATCTATCAAAGCTCCTCGCAACGTGCTTTGTCATACGCGGAAGTCAACTGTCAATTATACGTCGTCTCGACAGCCAATATGTTGTCCGTATTCATACGGAACTCCTCGCGTGGATTACCCAACGTCTAGCGATCTATCACAGCAATAAAAACAAAAAGTCAATGAAAATAGCGGTGCTATTTTTCAAAACCCTTGTACCACTTTTAGGTGTTATCTCAAGTAGAGATGCCCTTAAAATGTACGCTTTTATCGTCACAACTGGCAGTCCAGTTTTAACTATTAGAACAGAAAGGCGCATATGGACCAAGTCCTGGCGCAAGCTAAGCTGGATGTTTCCCCCACATCTAAATTGTGGGAGCCTCAGCGGGCGTACGAAAAACGGTTGACTACGGCTATGTCAAAAGATAAAGGTAAGAATGTTACATTCCTTATAGTGTCGAAAATAATGACATTGTCAATCAGGTGTTGGAGCCGGTGGTCGCAAATCGAAGTCAAAACGGGCGAAGTCGGCTGCCGGTGTCTCTAGTGACGAGGGTACAGATGGCGAGGAGCTTACAGAAACAGAAACCAATGAACAACAGCGTCCAAACACGCGGTCGCGTCCGAAAACTGCCATTGTACCTAACGCTGAAGATGCGGAGCATACAGCTGACGAGGACGAACCTGGTTTAACCACCAACAGACATCGACCGCAACCGAGATCACTGCATCAAAAATCTCCAGCTCAAACCCCCATACCCGAGGGGGATGATAGCGACGCATCAGCTGCCCGGTCACCTGCCCAATCGGAGGTGGCTGATCATGATGAGAGACCTTTAAACGGGGTTGAAACACCCAAAGTTTCCCGGAAGCGTATGCGGCCTAGCAGTGCTTTTCAGATGGCAGATGCGGATGTCGAGGTACCCCAAACATCGGAAGAAACTTTGGATTCACAAGCATCACAGCTTGCGCCACCAGCAGATGGAGAAATACAGATCCGCAGAAAACGGGTACGACATTGATACTGTAACACTTTGTGTGATATTTATGGAACAGACACTTCCTACCTTATTTTCTTTTTCTTTTCCCTTGTGGTATGATGACGAGTATTATGAAGTCTTGTACTCGAGTAGTAGATGCTAGTAATTTCCAAAGATATGAGACTTGCTCGAGGAAAACGTTGCTCGATAACTGAAATAAGGAGTGATTGGGATAGCAAAAATGAGTGAACTATAAGTTACTATAACGTAGATTGTCTCAATGGTGTTCATCAGTAGGTAGTGGTAAGTTAAAATAAAAAGGTTAAAACCAGCCGGCCCCTCCTCTATCATCCGAGGTAAGGATAATGCTTACATCAGCTAATGCATCGTAAGGGTGTGTAGGCAAAGCTGCACTATCGGGAAGTGAGGCTCGTCGACCGGTGTTGGGCGCTGCGTCATACGACATATACCGCGGTGAAATCACAGGTGGTGCCATTTCCGGCTCTCCAGGGACACCAATCACAGAATGTGAACGTCTAGTGCGTGCATCGTTCAAACTTATGCCCAACATATCATACAGTTCCTCCTGGGCGCGAACCATAGCTCGAGTTTCTGAAGTAGGTGTCAAACCCTCAGTTGACCCACCCTATGTAGAGGGATCACAGAGTCAGCAATAGCAACAAGGGTGTATTGTATGTAACGCACCGTCAACGTAGAACTCCTTGAAGGTAAATTTGTCTTGATATCCACTGGCCTGCGTGGGGGCACCTGAGGCATGGGCGGCACGTCATCCAGGTATGCAGTCGTTCTAGCACTGGAGGGTGTAATTGCGCCAAATGCTTTATTACTACTCCCCGTGGAAGCGCGCTGGTTCGAACGAGAATGGCTACTACCGAGAAGTGCAGCTTGTCTAGTAGCCCTGACGCTGGATTTCCTCACGGCTACGACACGATTATACCGATCATCGGGCAGGGATTCGAGCTTCCCAGTCCTGAGATCTTCATATTCGTACGCAATCATTTCGGCTTCTTTCCATGCCTCGTCACGCGCTGCTTCTAGCGTCTCCACTTGCTGTCGAAGGCTTTGCGTCTCCGCAAACTGCTTGAGAAAACTAGCGTTGAGTTTCCTCAGCGCCATCGATAGGGCGCTCGTCGAGTGGGACTGGCAAAGTAGTTTTAGCTGCGCGAGCTGCTCATCCATGCTGTGAAGTTCCTCTGCAAGCCTATCGTGAGCAGTGGCGATCTCCTTTATTTCTTCAATCAGATGCAATGTATGCCCGGGGCCCTCGGGATCCACCCTGTCGACAGAGCTAACCAACCCATCAAATAAGGCAGCCCGCCTCCTCGTCAGTGTTTTAAACTTGGCGATGGTCTCTGTCCTCGACGTCTCTAGTCGCTCAATATCTTCTTGTACCTCCCCGTCCAATGTTTCCAACTTCATTAACCGGATCGAAGACGCCTCAGAGGATTGCCTAATCGCTCGCGACACAATTGCCTGAAGTTGGGTAGAGGTGAACGTCCATTTGGCAGCGTCCATCGTGTATCCGCGATACTTGGGTGCAGGCGTCTGGAACCTGGGGGAAACGAGTGGCGTGGAATGCACTCGCCTGCTACTGTGCAGCTGACTGCCCACAGAGGAAACTGAACCACCCCGTTCTCTTATATTTTGATGACCCAAGGTCCCAGACAAATGCTGCTGGCTCGGCCTTCGAGGACCAGCTGGAAGAGGCGGTCGGTACCTTGATCGCTTATTTGAGGCAGTGGAGGGAGCCATGGAACCCCTACTACTTCCGACAACAAATTCGCTGGCATTTGGGGGAGGGCTGTAAAGCTGGTTGTTTTGGGCAGGCCCTGGAACTGGAACAGAAACCGAACTTCCTCCACCAAACTTGTAGTTCGCGTCATAACTTCCACTCGTGCTGGGCGTCCGCATCTCGGAAGCAGCGGCGGCCTTGTCGGAGTTGATGACAGCGTAATACGAAGGCGGAGACATCCCAGCGTCGTATTGGGAGTAGAGAGACGAGGCAGATGTTTGTGCAGGCGGTATTTGTATGTTGGAGGGTGGGGGGTGGATCATGTCAGGGCGACGGAAGGATGGTCTAGGGGAATTAGAAACGGACGTCGGTGTGAGTTCCTGGCGTTGTATTGATGTATTAGCATGTGGTGTACTGTCATTCGTGCTGTTCAAGGATGTACTCGAAGCAGACGCGGGGGGGCCTCGTCCAAGCACAGGAGTAGGTGCCAGTTCTATCGGCGGAACAGGAGGCGTCATTGTCGGTGCAGGGGGTATACGTGCAACAAGAGGCAGCTGCGGGAATCGAATCGTGTTGGTGGAACGCACAGAAGTATCTTCATCGACGATGGATGCATTCGAACGCTTGTTGGCAAGTCCCTTCGGAGCACGGTTGTTTGCGACTAGACCATGGCCCCGAGCCTCAACATCATCATACGCTAAGACGGCTTCTTCAGACCCATACCCCAGGGAATGGGGGGTAGGTGGCTCAGTTGGTTCGGGAGGAGGGAGGTGCGTTTGAGTTGGCGGAGATGGCGTCAGCGAGGGCAAGCTTACGGATGCTAAAACTGGTGCTGCTGGTTCTCGGGGAGAGCCATAGTTGCTGTCAGGTTCCGGAACGATGGGAGATGGAGCCAATGCAGATTGAGGCGAAGGTGCTGGTTTATCAGGTAGAGGCTTGTCCCTCCCAGAATCAGCACGTGTCAGAGTGACCGCCAATGGCTTGACATCTCGAGCCTCTTCTTGTCCTTGATCTTGCCCTTGCGAATCTGCCGCCATGTTCTTCTCAACGTGGGGAGGACCAGCCGAAGGCTTCGTACTACTACTATCCTCAGCAACAGCCACCTCACCGGATTTACTCGACTTGGCAGCAGTAACTTCTTGCGTCGCAGCCGTCACCTCATTGCCCGTACTTGTACCCCCTGCTGACCCTGCCCGCGCATACGGGCGACTAAGATTTTCCTTTTCCTTCTCCAATTCCTGCTGCTGCCTCAGCTGCCTTCCGAGACTTGCCTGCCTCGAATGCCTAGCCCCCCTCACCGACGTCGCCGCTCTTGTCAGGAGCACCTGCTGGTCCAAGCTTGGCCGAATCCCACCTATACTAGGCAAGAATGCTGACTGAGGTGTTTGTGGAACACCTGATGATAAATACTCTGCCATAATACCGGACGCGCGCATCCCCGGAGAAATAACACCACTCGACGCTGGCGAGAATCCTGGACTGAAAGCATTCGGCGTTTCTGGGAATGTTTGTTGGAAATTAATTTCGTTATTGTTGCCGCCACTTTCTGCTGATGTAGGTGTGCTATCCGATGACCCACCAGCTGCTGCACGGGGGGTCATAGTAATGTTATACGCTGACAGACCACGCGTGTCGCGTACAACCTTGATTGGGCTCGGTGCACTGCCAGATCGGAGTCTATTGAAGATAGTGCTCTGTTGTTGTGGCTGAAGGGAGGATGAGGAGGCGTTGTTATCCTTGTCCTGGTGGGATAAAGAAGTGGTGGAGGACGTTGATGATATAGATAGATTAGTGCGGGAATGAGAAGAGGAATTGCTTGGGGTCTAGAGGGAAACAAAGTTTAAGTACCACAAGGTTCGGAAAGAGACAAAAATAATGCAATCACCTGTACACCAGGACGATCGACTGAGGGTAATGCAGCAGCAGTCCTGCTCGAAGAACTGGAATGACGACTTGAACGAGGCTCTGAGCTACTTCGAACATTCCAGTCGACACGCACTGAAAGAATGCATTGAGCACAACGTACGTGCATAAAAATTCAAAAAGTAAAAACAACTTACCACCATTGATAGATGCCCCAGGTGTTGTCCCAACAAAAAATCTGCCCGGAGCAATATTAGTGGTAGCTACTTGCTGTTGCCGCTGCAGACTATTTCTCGGACTAAGGCCATCCGTTCTAAAAGGCGTAGGTGGCGACAGCTGGGAGCTCGATTCTTCAGTAATGGGTGAAAACGGGAGACGAAAGTTGTTATTATTGATGCGCTCAGGACCAACGCCGGGGACAGTAACCGGCGGGGGGAAAGGTGCAGGTGGAGTAGCGTCAGCAGGAGATGCATAATAATCAAGCACATAGTCAAAATCTTTCCCTGATAATGGACCTTCAGAGGACGACGGTGGTGACATGAGGATGACGCTGTTGGTGTTACTTGTGATATTACTTTCGTTGCTGTCGTTACTGCCTCTTTTTGAAGTTGATGCTTGCACTTCCACTCTGGGCACAGTAGAAACTGTCAATATCGCAGGCGGTGGAGGCGGTGGTGGTGGTGGAGGTATAGCAATGACAGTGGTGTTGGAAGGAGCAATGGGAGCCATAGATTGTCTTCGATTTTTTCCCCGGTCAGACGGAACGAGAGGTCCAGGCGCTTCTAACTCTGGACTCACAGGCCGTCGAGGTAGCGGTTCTTTAGGACGGGTTTCGGGTGGTGGTGTTTTAGGACGCCTATCTCGACTTTCGATTGGTGTTGTTTCAGTTATAGAAGTCCCACTCTCAGCTGCAGTACTTGTCTCAGGCTCCATATACGCCAGCTGCGGTGTCGAAGGCTGCGAAGGCTGCGAAGAGTTCGTCGTAGTCGTTGGAACTTCACTTATGCGAGAGATTTTCCGCGTCGCATTAGTTATAGTAGCTGTTGCTGTCGTTAAGGTCGTGATCGTCGCCGTCGCCGTTATCACATCGACTTCTCCTATGTCTTCTTCTGCGGCTCGTCCGGTCTCTCCCGTCCCTGGACTGGAAGCAAGTTCTACTCCTACACCAACGCCCCCGTCCGCAGGATCAGACCTAACACTCCCAACAGTTGCCAATGTTGACGTTGTCTTTCGTTTATCGCCTATTCCAGGCCGGGACATCTGCGGAGGCACATAAACCTGCTCTGCATTTCCCGGTATCGGTGGTACTCCCGGCCCAGATCCAGCTGACGACATCCCCCCCGCCGATCCAGGCGAAAGACTCCCCGATGACGGTGGCTGCTGTGGTAGCGGTGGCGAATGCGGCATGAACGCGGAAGCGAACTCGGCTTTGGGCAACGTTGCTGAATCCGTTCGTGTGAGGTTCGATCCTCCACTTCGATACTTTGATGTTCGGAGGGATTCGTTGCTTAGTCCGGAGCCCGTCGATCCTCGATGACGTGGCCCATAGTTGTATCCATATCCACCGTATCCTCCATGACCACCGCCACCATGCCCTGCGTGACCATGACCGCCGCTGAAAGTGCCGGCAAAGAGAGCGCGGGCGAGGGTTGTTCCTGATATGGCGGAGGACTCGGGGGTGGAGATTTGGGATGTTGGACGGGAGGAGAGATCGATGAGTTGGACTTTGGGGGCTGCCACGCCATTGTTCCCACTTCCGTGGCCTCCGCTTTGGTTGGTGTCTCTGTTGTGGTTGGGGTAAGATGGGATTTTGATGGGGCTGGGGGCATGTTTTTTGTGTACATGGTAGTTGTTGTCCTAGAGGGAGTGAGGAGAAAGCATGAAATTTAATACACGACAAAGGGTGAAAGGCAAATTGACACACCACAACAGTCTGTGTGTCAGTTGTGGCAGTTTCTAGTTCTTGTGGATAGCCTGAGGTCTAGACAACACAAACCTGTATGAGCAAAGGACATGGGTCACTGATCGCAAGCAACGTACACCTATCAAATCGAGGTTGGCGAGCACGTCTCCCTCCTCTACCTCTTCCTCTTCGGAAGTGATAGAACGATTATCTTGACCTCCGACACCCTCGTCTAGTTCATCATTTCTGACAGTCGGTTTCAGATAGTTATAGCCGACATTTTTGCTGAGTTTAGGATCAGAAAGTGTATAGCCAGCGCCGTAGTAGGTTCCACTACCACTCGCTCCATTTGACTCCACACCTACACCTAGTTCCGAAGCCGACTTGAGAAAGTCAGCAGGAAACCAGTCCGTCAAAGGTTCCTGTTCTATGTTGAGCTGGACGCGGGGAGTGCTCAAGTTCGTTCTATAATACGGGCTTGGGCTTGGTTCGGAGATGTTTGGGCTAGTGAGGTTTGGGCTGGTGAGGTTCGGACTCGGGACGCTGTTGGCGGTGAGAGGGGGGAGTCTACCATCGTTTATGTCGATGACACGAGGGGAGGCAGCATAAGGATGAGGAGAAAGCGGAAGATGGTGAGGTGAAGTGACGATGGATGTAATTGGGTTGAAGGGTGAGCTGACTTTGATTGGCTGCTTCGTCTTGCGCTTCGGCTTGTAGGATATGAAAGAAGATAATACTGGCATTTGGGGTTGGAGAAGGCTCTGACGACGCTGAACGCGAGGTATGAATAGAGTCCGGTCGTCGTCGTCGTCGAGTTGATGGGAATGGGTTAGGTGGAAGATGGGACTGACATGGGTGGCAACGTTTGCCTCGGTGCATCATTAAAATGGCAGTGTATACGTACACCCATCAAGATACAGCAGAATACTACTCAAGATACCGTCATCCTCATCATTCT